>VDFB02000002.1:117437529-117531863 GCA_007258455.2 Sequoia sempervirens
TTAATGCCAGAAGTTGGTTAAAATAATGTCATCAATTTTTTTTTTTTAAAAGTTTAAAATTTCAAAATCCATGAAGGTTTGGGAAATTTTTTTTTGCAAGGGTCCATGGGGTATCATTCCAAGCTAACACACCAATTTTTGTGTGAATTAGATAAATTTAATTTTTTTCACCTATGAGCACTGGATTCCGCACTTCCAAATTACCAATCTGATTAATTTTATTTTGCAAAGGTATTATGGAGGCCATGGAAGTCATATATTAGTTCTTATTTTATATTTAATTGTTTATCCATTGCACAAATTATATGGGGGGAGTTTTGAGCATAAAAGATGTTGAAAATCAAGATTTTTAAATTGTTAAAATTCTCATAATAGAGAAAAACGCCCTTTGAGTAAAGACAACATTTGGAGGAGTTTCTGGAAGGTTAAGTGCATCATTTATGGTTGAACAAAGAGATGATATGGATAGCTATTCTTGGGGGAGAGTTGGGAGCCCATTCTGGGGCAATAATTAATGATTTTCAATGCATTTTTGAGGGGTTTTTGAGGAAAAACGTGGGAAGAAGTTTAAGGGGAATGGGAAGGGAGAAGCTACCTTTGTAGAGGTATTCCTAGGAAGTTTTTGTTGTAGGTTGGAGCAGCAACAAATGCTTGAAATAATGTTGGGTTGATGACAAAGTTGGAGGACTTCTTGAACATAAGTTGTGAGGGAATTGCTGTGAGAGCCAAGTTTTGTAAATTTGATTTTGTTGATTATTTTCTTACATAAAATTGTAATTGTTTCACATGATCGAATATAGTTTCAGATTTGAATGTTAAATATTCTATTTATTTAATCTCCATTGTATGAGTTTGTGGTTGGGTGTGAGCTCATGTTTTGCATTAGTGGTATTAGAGCAATAGTTCCTGAGTGTGTGGACAAAACCGTCGATTTGAGGTAGTTTGCACTAGTCCTGAGGGTGGAGTAGTGAGGAGGAAGTCCCTGAATGTGTAAATAAATCACTGAATGTGAGGAAATTTGCACCAGGACTTGTGGATAGACATATCACTGAAGAGTGAGATAGTTTGTACTGGAAATAGTGGATTTGAAAGTGGAAGTAGAATTTCCGATTTGAGGCAGCTTCACACTAATTAATTTACACATTAAGTGTAAGAGAAGGATAAGAGAAATGACATGTGTAGTTGATGAGTTAGAAAGATTTATGAATGACATTGAAAGAAATAATAATTTTTAGAAAGAGGAGAAGGAAATTAGAGGAAAGAATAAGATTGTAGATATGAGAGAGATGGCGAGGAATGGGATGATGAACTTTGAGGGTCCTATATTTGATGAAGAATTTGGTAAAGATGAAGAAGATCTCCTTTTGAAAGAGGAGATGAAAAAGATAGACATTTTATTTCAAGGACAAATGATAGATGAACAAGAAGATGCAACAGTGCATGAAGATGAGATCCTCATGCAAGAGGATGAAAAAGAAAAGACAGTGATTGTAGTAGTTGCTCTTGTTGAAGACATGAAACAAGAAGGTAGAAGAGGAGTTGTAGTGATTAAAAAGGAAGAAGATATGAGCAGTGAAGAAGATGGAGTTGTGGAGATTGTGATGGCAGCGATAGGGCTTGAGGATTTTGTAGCAAATGAAGAGGATAAAGATGATTTATTGTCACAAATTTTGGCATTGGAAAAAGAGTGGTTTGACAAGCTTGCTGATGGAGGAAAGAAGATGAATGTTGCAGCAAATGACAAAGAGGATGATTTTGGAATAATGAAGAAGGATGAGGTAAAGTTTTATTTTGAATATGATGATTATTATTTACCTTCTAAGGAAGAGATTGCAGTAGTAGAAGATAAAGTTGTAGTTGAAAATGGGTATGCGAATGTTGCATGTTTGTGTATAGAGGTTGTAAAAGATGGTGCAGGTGAAACTTGGTGGAGGTGGTTGGTTTGTGGTGGGTTGAATCTTACAAAGGAGGAGAGAGGAGAGATAATTTGGTAGAGGAGGATGGCATATGATGGATACAAGTCCACAAAAGGAGAGAAAAATGGAATGTAGATTTGTTGGAGGAGAGTAAAGCTTCTTTTGGAAAGATGATGGAAAAAAAAGAAAAAGAATAACTTGTTGTGCACATATTTTAGCAAAGGAGTTTGCTACATATTGCTTGCAATTTGAAAGGATGGTCCTACCATTCAACTCTACATTTGTGAGTGTATGCTCACAAACATCTTACCTGGCGTGTTTGATGTAGGAGCATCTAGGTCCATAGGCAATCTTGCATTTCCCACAAATATTTTCCATCTAATTTTCATTTTGGTGTGTGTTTTAGTTTGTTTTGATTTTTTTAGGTATCTCTCTACAACAAAAACTTATAAATTTGGTCAAAATTGCAAGATTCCAGTTTTTACCAAATTGTTGTTTTGAGGCTCCCCAAGCAATTTTTGAAAATTTATTCCCAAAAATCTGTAAGAGCTGAAGAATCCTTTTGTAGGGATATTCTTTGAGGTACCATGAAAAATATGCAAAAAGAATTAGAGTGAAATCTTTCACGGTTTGAGATATTTTAATTCCAGAAGTTGGTTAAAATAATGTCAACAATTTTTTTTTTTTAAAAGTTTAAAATTTCAAAATCCGTGAAGGTTTGGGAAAAATCCTTTTGCAAGGGTCCATGGGGTATCATTCCAAGCTGACACACCAATTTTTTGTGTGAATCAGATAACTTTAATTTTTTTCACCTGCAAGCACCTGATTCTACACTTCCAAATTACCAATCTGATTAATTTTATTTTGCAAAGGTATCATGGAGGCCATGGAAGTCATATATCAGTTCTTATTTCATATTTAATTGTTTATCCATTGCATAAATCATATGGGGGGAGTTTGGAGCATAAAAGATGTTGAAAATCAAGATTTTTAAATTGTTAAAATTCTCATAACAAAGAAAAACGCCCTTTGAGTAAAGACAACATTTGGAGGAGTTTCTGGAAGGTTAAGTGCATCATTTATGGTTGAACAAAGAGATATGGATAGCTATTCTTGGGGGAGAGTTGGGAGCCCATTTTGGGGCAATAATTAATGATTTTCAATGCATTTTTGGGGGGTTTTTGAAGAAAAACGTAGGAAGAAGTTTCAAGGGAATGGAAAGGAAAAAGCTACCTTTGTAGAGGTATTCTTGGGATGTTTTTGTTGTAGGTTGGAGCAGCAACAAAGGATTGAAATAATGTTGGGTTGATGACAAAGTTGGAAGACTTCTTGAACATAAGTTGTGAGGGAATGGTTGTGAGAGCCAAGTTCTGTAAATCTGATTTTGTTGATTATTTTCTTGCATAAAATTGTAATTGTTTCACATGATCAAATATAGTTTTAGATTTGAATGTTAAATCTCTTATTTATTTAATCTCTATTGTATTAGTTTGTGGTTGGGTGTGAGTTCATGTTTTGCATTATTTGCTTATCTAACACTAACATATCCTCATCACTATCAGAAGAGGAGATGTTAGGAGATGAATATAGGTATATTTCAATAGTCTCTTGTTTTGGTGTGTGATCATCATAATTACTTCACATTATGTCCTCTTGCTTAGTAATGTTTTGTCTAATAGGAGAGGTAAGAGGAGAGAAAAAACTTGGATTTTCAAAACTCTTACCCATTGGTTCTTCTAACACTAATATCTTCTTCACAAGTAGGAGAGATAATAGGAGAAGAATTAATTTGATTGTTATGATTATCCAAGGTTTCTTTCACTAGACTAACCTCTCACATAGAAGGGATACTAGGAGAGGGATCGATGACGAACAAAAAGAGAGGGGAAAGGACCTCATATTCATATGCCCTTAACAAAACTTTCTTACAACATGCAAGAAGATCTAAAAATAGAACATGAAAGATGATAACTATAGATCTTTTTGTAATGAAAACATGATGTAATGATTATTCTACAAAATTTTAAATGTAACCATTCAAAAGAAAACATGCTAAAGAGGAATACAATTTTTTAGATTTTAAGGAGGACAATTGACTGATTATGCGATGTAACAATATGAGAATGCAAATTTGAAATTTAAATCATGCATGAAATGAGCTAATTTAAGCTAGATATAATGAAATGCATGTTACAAAAAATCAGCCAACTAATACAGATAGGTGAGGACAGCAAATAGAAGCTTAAAAACAAGGGTTTTAGCTCTGTAAAAGGCAGTTTTAGGGTTGAACAGGGGCTAAGTTGCCTAAGGTGGAAAATTAGTCCCAGTAGGGATTTTTTTAAGATTTTTCATATTTTTTTGATGGATTTTGATGGTCTCTATACTATATAATGTAGACCTAATATGTAAATGCAAAATTCCAGAGATTTTCAATGATTTAAGATGCAAAAATGCAACTTAAATGTACTTTCACTAAAGCAAAATTTGAAACCCTAGAATGCAACTTTAACTAATGCAACATGAAATGCAAGCTAATTCTAGGATGATGAAGGACTCCAAAATAAGAAAAAAAAGTATTCAAAATTCAAGTTCACCAAAATGTAGACAAGGATTTGGCACCCTAATACTCTCTTGCACTTCTAGGGTTTTTCACCTAAAAGGAGAGAGATGGGCCAAAATCCTGATGTATACACAAAATTAATGTAATGAGGGATGCAATATGCCTAATTGTAATATCTAAGTGCAATAAACTAATAAAAAAGATGAATTATTAATGCAAAGCTAATGAAATGCAAGATGTTTGAAAACACATGTGATATGCAAACATATACTAAATGACCTAGAAATGCAAACAAAACTAGATAGAAGACTATGAAACAAAAGGTGTGCACCTAGAAATGTGTTTCAGACTTGAAGCAACTCTAAAATTTTGGAAATACCGATTTTTAAGCCTGGTAGGACACTTGTGCCAAACTAGGCAACTTAGTCTAGTTTTGGGAAAAATCTAGAGAACTGCACTAGGGTCTATTTCATCCAAATGGGTGTCCAAATTTGCAAAGATCTCTGAAAAATATGCATAGTGGGACTAAGTCACAACAACTAGGGGAAGTGTCCACTTTGTCTTTTCTAAAGATTCAAAAGTGGAACTTGTAGACCTCGACCTACACTTCTGCTCCTAGTAATCTCTCGGATCTGAAACTACAGAATTCGGCCTGTAGGTGTTCTCCAAGCCTCTTTTAGGGTTTTTACAACTTTGAAGGGCTTTGACACTTTGATGACAACTTTCTAATATTTTTCTTGGAAAAATCTGTAAACAAGACCTGCAAATCACATAAAGAGAAAGAAATGTTGGATGTTAGGGCATGGGGGTTTGCCTTGGTCAAACCCCTTTTAGGTAATTAAACCAAAATGAAGAAATAATGTAATGAAACATGAAACAATGGAGTTAGTACCTTGCCATGATATTGATCTTGAATTTTGTAGCAAAACATGAAGAATCTGCCCTTGAATGTTTGAAAAAGATTTCTTGATGACCTAGAATGCTAAAACCATAACTTGCTTGACTTGAGAACATGATGAATGATGAATGAATGATGATGAGTTAAGATGCATATGAATAAGGGTTTAGAGACTTTTATTTATAGGCAATTCACCTTATTTTCTTGTTAATTAGATCCCTAAGGCCGACATGAAGGAAGAATAAACTTAAAATCCAAAATTTCCCACTCAAACCTCGAAAATATGCCAAATTGGACTAAGTTTCCATGTTGGGCGACTTAGTCCCACCTAGCAGGGACTCATTCGCCAGATGGGTGACTTAGTCCCAGAGGAGCCCTTTTGACAGCTGGAATGTTGGGTAATGAGGAATTTTAGTTCTTATGTTGATTTCATTAGGTATTTGATCAAATTATTCCTTGGGATGCACAATATGGGGTCATAGGGGTCTATTAATGATGATTTAAAGGGTAATTAGGGCTTGGGACATAAAGTTCTATGTGAAAGTGTGATTTAATACACTTTACATCATTAAAATGAGGTCCACATAGCCTAGAAAGGCACAACATCCAATGTGAATGTGTAAGACACATTACAACACTAGATTAAAGTCAAGTTTAATTTACAAGCCTTCTATATTGATGTGAGAATGTCATTAAATACATTTTATGATGTTGAATTAGGAAAAGATGGGTCCATTTAGTCTAGAGAGGGGTGAAAGTCTCTTACAACACTTTACAACACCTTCACAAGGCATCAATAAATGTATTTTATTTAATTTGCAAGGGTCCAAGACCTAGTGTGGATGTGAAAAACACCTCACAACACCAAATCAAGGCCTCATTAAGTCTAATTTTTCATCAATTATTCCCAAATCAAGCAAGCAAAAAGGGATACTTTTTCCATGTCCACAATGAATAATAAACTGATGCAACTACAAATGATTAATGTTATCCATAATTGCACTATCAATGATTAATTAAATAAGGCTCACTTTTACCATGCAATTGATGTAATTATTATAACTAATCATTCATAATTTTCCTCAAAAATGTTTATAGGGCATGCATATGAGAGTCTGAAATAATTAAATGCATTATAGTGGCATGGAATATCCTAAAGGCTAGGTATTTTGGAACATGTTTCATGTCTTAAAGATTATTTATCCTAATATTTTTCACTCCTTTATGTTCTTACCAATTTCATTTAAAATATATGAATGCCTTGTCTTTCATGGAAAACCTTCTAAATTCTACAACTAATTCATAAAACTGTCATTTTCCTTAACGGTGTTGAAGACTATCCACTGTCCTTTAACTCATGGCTTCATAGTACCCTCCATAAGCACCTTAAATACCCTTGATTGACAAAATAATAGGACAATATCTTCTTTTCTGGTCCTTTTCACTCATCTTCTATACAACCCTCTACAAGTGACCTCTGCCCTTTTATCCTTTTGAGCTCATTGAAGAGCCAAAATATTTTCTCATACATTTTTACTCCTTAACTATCTACTATCCTTGCATAGTGTTACCATCATGGTTCATTCTTTGTGTCATTACAACCTTTAGAATATCCTTTTGAACTCAATGCTTTGTAATGAGGACATTGTATAAGGCTATCTTCTATCCATTCTTCATGATAATCCCACCCTTTGAAAATAAGACTATATTGTGGCCTTCTAGTACTCTCCTTTGGTTCATGGGATTGCCAAGATCTCATATGACTATCCTCTTCTTGTTTGAGGATTTTATACCATTATATCCCTTGATGATTTATCTATGGATTTACAATTTACTATTCATAATCTCTCTTCCCCATCAATTTTTGAAATTCTATTGACATTTCTTTCTATTACAAAATTGATTTAGATGAATGATACTATCATATATTTTGATATTTGTGTGATAGTACCTTTCTTTACCCTTCATCTAAAATTGGTCAAACTCACATTTTGAAAGCTCAAAACATGACATAATTTTATCCAACAACCTATATCAAAGAGGATGGTCTCCTTCTTTGTTGTCTTAACAAATTAGAGATCCCCATTGCCCTTGAGGAGGCCCATTCAGGTGCTTGCAAATGAAATTTTGGTAGTCAATATTTGGTTCAAAGGTTGCTTTGTATAGGTTACTATTGGAAAACTATGGTACATGATTCTTCTTCCTTTATAAAAAAGTTCCCTTAGTGTTAGCAACATAACAATTTGATTCCAATTTTTGCTTAGGAACTTTGTGCTTAAGTCTCTCCTTGGAAATTTTATGTATGGGGCTTAGATCTTATTGGTAATATTTTTCCACCTTCACATGTACATACTTTCATTATCATAGCTATTGACTAATTCATAAAATGGGTTGAATTGGTTCCACTTTGATCTACTATGACTGAAGTTATTTGTTGCTTGATCCTAGATAATATTGTTGCACAATTTGGTGTTCCTTCTTCTTTGGCCTCTAATAATAGTACATCATTTTAAAATAAAGAGGTGAAAATTTCCTCAAAAAATTTCACATCCAACATTGCTTCTTGACACCATATTTTCCTTAATCATATGGTCAAGCAAATCCTTTGAAAGATTGTTAAAAACCTTGACAAGGATTATAACACTAAACTCTCCTATACATTATGGGATTATAAAAAAAATGTTCATATAGCTATGGGTACCACCCCATACAAGCTTGTGTATGGTGTTGATATAATCATGTCTTTGGAGCTATAATTCCCTTCATTGCAAATTTCTCTCAATAGAATTTTAGATGACTATTCTTATAGCGAACAATGATTTAAAAAACTTGAGATTCTTGATGAACATCACATACACACTCTTGAACATATCCAAGCTCATAAAACAAGTATTCAATGTAGCTACAATGAGTATGTCATCCATCACACAATTAAAATTGGAGACTTGGTACTTTATAAAAATCCTGCAATCTGAATGTTGCACCAGGTGAAAAAGGAGAGTTTAGTTTGAATTGATTGGGACCTTACATCATCATAAAAGTTTATCGATCAGGTGCATATAAACTATCTAAAATGGATGGTATGCCTCTCAAAGAACCTATTAGTGCTATGCAACCTCATAGATTTTACACTTACATTCTTCTCATTTCACTTCTAAATGGTTTGGTATTGTTAAAATCATGTATGTTAAATGGTTAAGATGTTTATCTATTTAATGTTGTGTTGCTTCCTTCATGAAAAACATTTGTGTGTCTTGAATTATGAGTAATTTTATTTAGAGTGATAATAAATTTTTGTTAGCATACAATTAAGTAATTTTTGTACTATATTAATTAGCTCATTATTACATTTAATTATATTTTTAATTAAATCATAGACACATTTAATTCAACATGTGTGCACTAAGGAATTATGTGTCACATTTAATTAAAATTATGTTACCAAGTTTTTTAGTTAGATCACGTGATTTCTACAACCACATCACCAAAACATGTATCAATTGGACCATTGTCATATTTTAAACAATATCATTATGTTGTTTAAGAAATCACAATTGTATTAAATTAGAAATATGTTGTGTGGCCTCACAACACACCCCAAGACTGTAAAGCTTGGGGGCCCAAATGGAAACTAATGTTTATGGTAGGTGCTAGCTAGAGGAAGAGATCATTGGAAGGTAAAATTTAAAGGAAATATTTCTAAGTAATTTGTGATCTAGGACTAACGAGAACCGAGTAATGAGAAGCTAGAGATGTAGAAATGTTGCTGCAAATTTTTGGGTACAATGTTTCATTCCAAGAGTAGAGGTCGGATAAAATGGAAGTTTTGATAAAATTTGAGGTCCGAGAAAATTTGCTAGTATCGTATACTGGGTATTGGGTGACAATGTTAGGTTTAAATTTAAATGTTTAATGTTTCTCGAAGGTCTAGAGGTCTGGTAACCCGACTTGAATAGAATAATTATGTGAGAATATGACATTTTAAAAGTGTGATATTTATGACGGTTTATTAATTGTGCGAACCCTTTTCCTAGTATTTGCAAAACAACATGAATAAACTAGTTAGACAAGGAATTGCAAGCTAAAAGAAGGATTCCCCATGAAATTCATTTACAAATCAAACTAGGAACGAAAATATTGAAGAACACAATGCAAATGACAAAAACAAGATAAAATCATAATTAGATGTGCAAACTCTTAATCCCATGGGGGAATTGGTGCCAATTTGATGTGAAAATGGCCCTTTCCCAATCCCTATGATGCAAGATTTGTTGATTGATGATGAAGAGTGATCCACTTTGATGAAAAGATGAGAACTCCAAGCCAAATCTGCAAAAAGTCTAGCTAAGAATTCGAATGATGGATGAAAATGGCTAAGTATTTGAGCATGGTAACTTTGCTTGGATTGTGGATGATAAAATGAGGAGAGGAGCTCTTCATTTATAGGATTTCAAGATGGATGAATGTCCAAATTTGAGCAATGTGGGACTAACATTCATCCAATGATATGGTGCCACTTGTCAAGCTATGAATGGATGATGGTTGTGCAAGATTTGGGGTTTGTGCCAATAAATGCCAATATTTGAAATTCAAATTTGTTAAAATGACATGTAAGAGGGAAGGGAAAATGCAATAAATGCCACTTGGCTCAAGGCAAAGGACATGTAAGAGGTTTTAAATGTCTTGTTGGATGTACATGTTGACTTGGAATTTTTGAATTCAAATTGAGAGAATATTCCAAAAAGATGCCTTGTGAAGGAAAATAGAGATTTAATAAATGAATTAAATCTATTTTCATGTGAAACTTGTATTATCTAGAGGATGTGACATGAGATTAGATTAAATTAATCAAGGGTTAATTAATTTAACAGGAGATTTGATGATGTGACTTATTTGACTTAGATTTAGGGATTTATTTAAATCAGATAAGAGAGGAATATGATAAGAGGCTAATTAAATAAAGATTTTGATTTATTTAATTAAAAGGAATAGTGTTAGATTAAATCAAATAAGGTTTTAATTTATTTAATTTAATGGATAGACTTTAGAGATTTAATCAAATAAATTGATTATTTAATTAAATAGGGATAATTAGATCAGATGGATTGATTTAATTAACAAGAGAAATGACTTGATTCAAATAAAGTGATTTATTTAACTAAGAGAGGATATTGATGAATTTAATCAGATAGGGGAATTTGATTAAATGATTAGACCGAAGGATGATTTAGGAAGAAATGATGTTAGTAAGTCAAGATCAGATGCACGATGTCAATTAGTATATTTTACGTGTCTACGTTTTGCCCCTCTTTGAAGCAATGCACTCGTTGGGTTGGTTCAAAGAATAACTGATCTCGATCAAAGCCAAATTTTTTTGATATTTAAAAACTTGCCCCACTACTGCATGGTGAGAGAAAACATTCCATTATAATGCCCCATCGAGAGATCAGACGAAAATTTCAATTTTTTTGGGTGATCTCACAAAAAAGGTCCTGATAGGTTGAAAAGGGGTCTGGGAGGCTAAAAAATGTGTCTGAACGCAATAAAACGATGAAAAAAAAGCCTCAAATGGACAAAAACAGGTTTAGGGGTCATAAACCCTAGCAGGATAGCCCTAGAGGGTCAAAAAACCCTAATTTTTAGGTTGAAAGGGGCCCGAGGGGTCACTTTCAAGTCACTTTCACACACCTCCGCTAGCAAACCTTGAGATCCGAGCTCTGACCTCCTGATGATATGGCACAATGACAGCTTCCGAGCTACATATTTCAGACTGAGTTCGGACCTACTAGCAACCAACTAGCATCGGTACCTTGGTATGTGACCCTAACTGAAGCTTCATTTTTTAATTTTAACACATTTATTACATGTTTAAAGATGAGCTCACTTCTAGAGGCACTATTATAGTGCTGCTTGGTGTTTAAAGTGCACCGCTAATTACTATTTTGTATCGCAACGGTGTTGTTTAGCGCCACAGTGGTGCAATTTGGAGTTTAGAAACTCTGCCGCTGGGATCGGGCTCAACTTGGACTTGGCAGGCCAGTTTGGGAAAAGTGCGCTGTGATGGCACCCTTTTCATGCAAATTGTGACACTAGGGATTAAAGTGCATCATAGCGGCTCTATTTAGCTAAATTTTAGGTCCAGCATCAGAGTTTGAGGAAACTCAAACTGCGATGCCTTCACAAACTGCACCGCTGGAAACGAGTTTGGAGTGTTATGCTAGGATTTTTTTCAAATTTTTTAACATGCTTTCCCTGAAGTAGGACGAGCCTAGGGAGCTCTATTCTAGGGAGCACCGATCGTGAGATTTGGCGAGCGTCCTACAGGGCTTTAGTGATAGAGACCTAGATCGGCTGGGAGTCACTGGTTTATGGAACATTGCGTATGCAGTGCTCATGCGCACACACCTAGGGATGCTATCAGCGTTGGTGGAGCAGTGGCACAACAAGACATCGTCATTTCATCTTCCCACGCGCGAGGCGACTGTCACATTGGAGGACGTCTGGCACATACTACGATTGCCAATTCATGGTCGTCAGGTGATCTACGATATGGAGGAGGGTTGCAAGTACTGCACCAGGGTCCTCGCCACTTGAGACATTATTTACTGCGAGGGGAAGATCAGGCTGGAGAGATATAGAGTTATAACACCTCCCTTCTGCTGGGCCGTTGTAGCGATCATTTTGGGTTTGGTTTCCCTAGACAGACGAGGGCGGTATTTTAGTCCAGGTTGGGGATACTACTGGGAGAGGATGGTCTGGGACATGCTAGTTCGGTTTGCATGGGGGCCCGTCCTTTTGGCTTCACTCTATAGGGATTTGCATGAGTACGAGTATATGGATGGCCGAGTGTTGGGGGCCGGCATGACACTTCTTCATATTTGGGCGTGGGAGCACATTTATGTGTTATGTCCATGGGTGGTTCTGGTTTCGATGGGGGCAAAGGATTCCCTAGTGGCACGATACAGAGGGGGTGTGTCATTCACACACACCGACAAGCATGGGATCCCCTACTAGAGGTGGGTCCTAGATGAGATGCTGGTGTTTACTTGGAGACCATATCTTGGTCAACCCAGATGGGCTGATGATGCAGATCAGCTCTTCTACTACCGTCAAGATCAATACATGTAGGGCCGAGAGCACAAGATGATTGAGTGGTACCTGCCAAGGCACGTGCAACGCTATTTTGGAGAGCTACAGGATCGGCCAGATGACAGTTATGTAGCCGTCTTTGCATGTAGTATGACACAGGTGGTATGGGGGCCTGACATTCCTACCGTAGAGGAAGTTGACAACTTCCGGCAGTTGGTAGCCCAACCGTAGGCTTATGATCAGGGCCCAGTAGATCTAGGCACCACACAGGCCTACATGGATTGGTTCAGACCTCCTCTTCGGTTGACTGTTCCAAGTGAGGATCCGAAGGTACATAGGGTCAAAGGTAAGGGGAGAGGACGAGGATGAGTATGAGGATTGAGGGTCAAGATCCGATAGGACCCACCAGGGGTGCCCCCAGTTCTGCCAGGTCAGGGAGACGTCCAAATGCAGGATCAGTAACAGGATCTTCCAATCCCACCACCATGAGCTGAGGGTGAGGATCAGGCTCACACGCAGCCATGAGTACAACTAGTAGGGTAGGCAGACACATGGGATGCCTTGATTTTATAGCTACAAGCCCAGGTATAGGTAGTGACGGTAGAGAGGGACCAGGCACAGGCTGAGAGGGAGCAGCTTAGAGTAGAGAGGGACCAGGGTGTGCAACAACGATAGGCTGCTGAGCTACAGGTAGCCACAGAGCTGGGCCGCAGGTAGCAGATTGAGAACATGACAGCCTCCTCATCGAAGGGTACAGTGCCAGTTCGATCTTACAAGGATGCTATCCAGGAGATAGAGTATTATTGCTTGGCCTACCAGGACATTGTACCCAGAGCGAGCTAGCTAGAGACTACCAGAGGGTCACAGTGATAGGGGTGAGGGCAACATTCATGGAGATCAACCCTGATCGAGATGTTATGATGCATTTTTTGTGCCTTATGGGCTTTTTTTTGATAGCCTAATGGGCATTTTGTACTGATTGACATATATGTATAGTGATCCAATTTTATTCTTTGTACTATGATAGTGATATGATTGATGATATACATGAGCCGATGATGATTTTGATGCGATACATTATGTACCTTTATCTATGCATGTATGATATATTTCTATATTTTTTGCAATGATGTTATATGAATGCATTTATTTCTAATGATGTTTATGCAATGATAATGACTAACTTATCTATATTATGTTGACCTATGATGTGATGTGCAATGATGTTATCTATATGATGGTTATTTTATGCTAATGCAATGATGTGTGAAATAATGCTTATATGAGATGATTTATGGATGGATGTGATATGATGCGATGGTCGTGATATGATGCTAATGAAATGGTGTTAATGCATAATGAGATGGTTTTATGAGATGCAATAAATAATGAATTAAATGCTTATATACCTATTGCTTATGATTATGCATAAATGGTTATGGAATGTTTTTGTAGATGCTATGTGATGGTTTATATGAGAATACAGAATGTTTAAGAAGTGCAAATGCAATCTTTATGCAATGATTGATATAATGCTATGAGATGCAATGTAATGGGTGAAATGCGATGATATGGATGCACCTATTTATATGATGATGAGAATGCGATGTTTCCTATATGATATGCTTATGCAATGTGCTAATGATGTCTATATGATGTGCTTATGCAATATGCTAATGATTTGTGGATGCAAGATTGATGCTAATGATGGTGATGATGATCAACTATCATAGTACCTGGTTAGCGCGGTTAGTAAGAAAAGAAGAAGTTATTTCAACAAGACGCATGATGACACAAATGCAGATGATGATGATGATTACTTGCCGAGGAATTGGGATTTTCAAAGGGCCAAATTTTCTTATGCTTGATAACACACGTAGTACGAGGCATCAAGGTATAGTAAACTAGGATGGCGTGGTACCTAGTGTGATGGACTTTGACTCAACAAATAGATAGGAGTATTCTTGTTCACACTTGAAATATGGAAACCTTGATAGGATGCACTTCAGAAGTTTCAGAAACCTCAGACCAAAACACGAAAAGGTAAACCTATCACTATAATAGTCAACAAGTTGCCCTAGACCTCTTCCATACATACCTAACAAAGCAAGTATTTGCAGAGGTTATATTACAAGAGTGTCCAACAAGCACAACATAAAAAAGATAATGATCATTGCCCCATTCCTATTTCTCTAAACCCTCTGTTTTGGGATATCATTGAGACATCCTTGGAATGAGCACAAGTAAGATAAGTTAAAAGATAAAGACCAAGTAAACAAACAAACTGATGCTCTTCAATATCGCTAATGGAAAGAGGATGTGTTTTCTAAGATGATGAACAAAACTTATTGCCAAAAGATAATGCCCATTGTAGGAAGGATTCATCCTAGGACATGTTAGTGGATGGCGGCACGTCATTTCATTTATAATGGATGATTGATATGGGACCAATTCAGATGATGTGTTACCAATACAAAGAGGTAACCAACTTGCTTGCATACTGACTTAGACTTAATACTTGACGTTTTGAGTTCTACTTGTATTTGCTAGACTTGTTTCCGATTGTTTCATCAAAGGTTGATGATGATGATCAATTTATTATGGATGATTGATTATTGTGGGTGCAAGCGAAATGAGATGGATGGATTTTTCAAATATTTGGATGTTTTGATGTTTTCTGCAATGTTTTGAGGCTATTTTTTGGTATTTTTTGAAGATTTTGCAAATGTTTTGATTTTTTAGATTTTTTGATGTTTTTGGTTTTTTCTGAGATTTTGACCAAGATACTAACCTAAAGACCTATCCTAGGGGTCTCGAGGGCTGGTCAACAGACTAGCCTTGCCTACGTTATTAATGCAGAAACCACGTAGTTCGACTGACGACTTGACCATTTTATAGATGGTGATATACATGATGAAATGTTAGTTTATTATGACAAAACTCCTATAGGACTGACCTAAATGTCTCGGGGGATGATCAAAGATCAACCTTTCCTACGTTCAAGCTCAGAGATGACGTAGTTCGACAAGACGACCTTGTTTTTGGCTTTTTGAATGAATTTTTGACCTGTTTTTGGATTTTTTGATTTGAGGACTTTAAGAATATACACGAATCAGATCCGATGCGAACGTGCCCCCAGCGTGACGCAATAGACTACCCCTATAAAGGCAGGACAAACTGACCTTAAGGATGGGCCGAGTAGTACTAGGAGGGATCATGATATGAACACAAGACCAAGCTATGGTACAGATGCGAGTGGATGTGTGATGGATGGAGACCTGAATGTGATGGATGATGGAAGAAAAATGGATGGATGATGCAGATCAAGCCATAAAAATCCTGGTGGATGGAAAGTGCTTATTTATGCAAGGCATTTATTTGCCAGGTTTTCACTGAGGTACTTTCACAAAGTGCCATCGAAGTGGTTTTCACTAGAGGATGATTTTTTTGATCCTTTTTCTAATTTTTTTTTATTTTAATTTTTTTGTTGTCACCAAGATGCCTATTTGCTAGGTTTTTGCCTAAGTAACCATTTTTTTAGGACTTTTTCTGATTTTTTGGATTTTTGGGTTCTATACCTTGAAAAATTTTAGGCATAAAACTTTTTGAGATGGGAGCTATTTAGGGGCTCCTGGAGGTTCCCCTTCGGGTGTTGATAGCTGATATGCCCTTGATTTATAGCTTGTTGTGATGATGAAAGGTCCTAGTAACTAATTAGGTTCAAACTTTCCTTTGCTACTGGGATTTGGGACATTATTTTGATTTTCTTTTAAGACCAATTCTCTGACTTGGAAAGTTTTGCTTCTAATTTTCTTGTTATAGCTCTGTTTGAGTCTATTTTGATAGACTTGCAAGTGATTCAAAGCATCGATCCTTCTCTCATCCAATAACTCCAGCTCATTTAGTCTTGATACACAATAGTCCTCATCGGTGATGAGGTCTTGCAATGATATTCTGAGGGATGGGAGCTCAATCTCAATGGGGAGTATGACTTCTAATCTATAGACCAAGGAGAATGGGGTGGCACTAGTGGGTGTGCGAATGTTGGTTCAATAAGCCTAGAGGGAAGGATTAAGCTGTAGATGCTAGTCACGACCTACATCATTGACTGTTTTCTTAAGGATTTTGAGGATGGTTTTGTTCATAGCTTTTGCTTGGCCATTGTCTTGGGGATAGTACGGGGTGGAGAAGCAATGCTGGATTTTGAATTTCTCGCACAAGTCGCAAACCTCCTGGTTCTTGAATGGTGTCCCATTATCTGAGATAATGGCTTGTGGGACACCATAACGATAGATGAGGTAGTTCAGGATAAATTTTGAGATCTGCTTCCCAGTGATATACATCATGGGTATGGCTTCCACCCACTTTGTGAAGTACTCAATTGCAGTGATAATGAATTTGTGATCATTGGATGAGGTGGGAGTGATTTTGCCAATGAGATCGAGTCCCCATTATGAAAATGGCCATGGTGTTACAATTGGGTGAAGCTCTTGAGCTGGAGCATGGATGAGGTCCCCATGCTATTGACATTGTAAACACCTTTTAGCATGATCATTCACTTCTCTTTCCATTGTGTGCCAATAATACCCCATCCTCAGGAGTTTCTTAGCGATGGTCATTCCACTTGAGTGTGTACCACAGATACCATTATGAACCTCAGTTAGAGCGGTGAATACCTCCTCAATGTTTAGACAGTGTAGCAAGGTACCTTCTATGCTTCTATGGTATAAGGTATCACCTATGATGACAAATCTGGATGCCTTTTTGATAAAGGTTCATTTTAGGCTTGATGAGAGGTCAACGTGTATGACTCCTATGCAAAGATATGTGTAGATGTCATGGTACCAAGGATCGCTAGGACCAACGATTTCACACATGAATTCTAATTCTGGCAACTCGATTGCGGGAATGAGAAGCCGCTCAATCAAGAATTCATATCTTGGGACATTGTTGGGGATATTCAACAAGGATCCCATTGTAGCCATGGCATCTACTGCTTTGTTGTTGGTTCAAGGAATCTGCTCAAATGTTATTTCAATGAAAGATTCTTTGAGCATCTCCACCAATTTCTTGTATGGAGTGAGCTTATCATTCTTGGTCTAATAGTCATTATTGACTTGATTTATGATCAACTATGAGTCTCCGTAGACCTTGAGAGCTATGATATTCCATTGCACTACTATCCTGAGACCTATAGTCAAAGCCTCATATTCTGCGATGTTGTTAGTGCAAGGAAATGCTAGTTTGTATGACCTTGGTATGCAGTCCCCTTGTGGGGTGATGAAGAAGACACCAACTCCTGATCCGTGCTGTGTATATGAGCCATCGAAGTATAGTTTCCAATGATCTACTATGTTGAAGTTAAAAATAGACTCATCTGGAAACTATGAGACAAGGGGATTCTCAGAATACATAGGTGCTTTTACTAGTTGATCTGCAATAACCTGGCCCTTGATTTCTTTTCTCTCTACATATTCAATGTCGTATTCTGATAATATCATGCTCCATTTTTCCATTCTGCCTGTGAGCATTGCCTTTGATAAGAGATATTTAAGGGGATCAATTTTTGCAATGAGCTTTATCTTGTGTGCCAACATGTAATGTTTGAATTTTTTGGATGCAAAAACTACTACGAGGCATGCTTTTTTGATGAATGAGTAATTTAGCTCACGACCGACCATTGTCCTGGTGATATAGTAGATAGCCCTCTCTATTTTTTTTTCATCATGCTGAGCCAAGAGAGCTCCAAGGGCTACTGCTGTTGCTGATACATATAAGATCAATGGATTTCTTGGGATAGGTGGCATTAACACTAGTAGTGTCAGTAAATATTCCTTGATTTTTTTTAAATGCCTCTTCACACTTTGTATCCCATTTATACGCTACCCCCTTGTGGATTAGGTGAGAATATGGATTTTGCTTGTCTTCCAATTATGCTATGAATCATCAGATGGATTGAAGTCTGCCTTGGAGACCTCTCAGTTGTTTTAATGTCTTCGGTGTTTCCATCTCAAGGATTGCTTTTACTTTTTCCGGATCCACCTTGATACCCCTCATGGAGACTATGTATCCTAGCAGTTTACCTGATTGTACGCCGAAGACACACTTCTTTGGATTTAGTCTAATTTTGTATTCCTCCAGTCTGTGAAAGATAGCACTTAGGGTTGCTATATGATCTTATCTTTTCCTTGACTTAGCTAGAATGTTGTCGACATAGTCTTCAACTATTTTATGAATCATGTCATGGAATATTAGTGTCATGGCCCTTTGATAGGTTTCTCTTACATTCTTTAGGCCAAACGACATGATGTTCCAGCAGTAGGTCCCCCATGGACAAGTGAAAGCCGTCTTATGTTGATCTTCTTTTGCTATTATAATCTGGTTGTATCCTAAAAATTTGTCCATTAATGACAACATCTCATGTAATGTTGTCATGTCGACTATCATGTTGATGTTGGGAAGCGGGAAACCATCCTTTGGACATGCTTTGTTCAAATCTCTAAAGTCCGTGCAGATTCTGATAGCTCCGTCAGGTTTTGATATAGGTGCCAAGTTTGATACCCACTCTGGAACAATTGGTCGTATGAATCCTGCATCTAACAACTTTTTGAGCTCCATTTTGACTAACAAAGCAATTTGGGGATGCATTTTTTGAAGCTTTTGTTTGACCTGTTGCTTCTGGATATACTGCTAAATGATGAACCATAGTCTCTGGATCTAGCCCTGGCATGTCAGCATAACTCCATGCGAAGTTTATTTGTCTTTCCCTTAGGAATGCTGCTAGGAGTTCTTGCTCTTCTGATAATAGTGATTCTGCATAGAATGTGATATGCGGGGTCTCTTATGTTCCTAGGTTGACATGATTGCACTTTTCGGCCAAGACTGCTGACTTCTCTTGATGAATAGCTCTTAAGGGAAGACTGAATCCTTCATTCTTAGGTGCCTCAGGGAGCTTTTTACCATTGGATACATCCTTTCTTTTTACTATTTTCTTTTCAGAGAGTGCCACAGTGTGGTTTTCACTCAATGACTTGGATATGATTCTTAGTTTCTCACTTTTGTGACTAAAGGATTCAATCGTTTCCCCATAATAGGCATGTGTGTCCAACTCCATTATAAACCCTACCTTGTGATCTCCATCTGGAATGTTATCCCTCAATACCATGAATTATGAGAGCACTTCATCATTTTCAAATGTATTGAGAGTTGGTGGTCCTCGTTGGTCATAGTCGATCAGTTGGGGGTAGACTAAATAAATCTCATGATTTTGACTATCTGGTTCAAAGGATATGGTACTAATCATAAACAGGGTGGTATCTTTGAATAGCCTAGGTAGATTAGATAAGGTATCTTCATCGTTGCTACTAATATAGGGCTTAGTTATAAAGTTATGTGTTTCTCTACTTGTACCAGCACTGGTTGAGGAGAAACATTAACTGTTCTAACTGGAGGACTTCGGCCACGCATGGTTATTCTCGGAGGGGTACATCCAAGACCAAGATTTGTTATGGGTCGCATCTCTGGCATGATAGGTATTATGAGCCCATTATCATTTTTTCCCAGTCTTTGATTTTGGTTGTAGCCCATTGCAAGCATCATTTGTATGCCCTTGTTTGCCTCATCCATGGGTAAATTAGTTGTTGATATTTCATCTTGATACAACATGTGAGATGGATTTGCTTCAATAACCTCATGACCAAGGTCTCCCCATCTTGTGAATTTGGGATAGTTTTGAGGATGGGTTTGTGATGTGGAGGCTTGATTCGTTTGTTGACGTCCCCGTGATCTAGGAGATTGTGGTAACTCTTCTATCACAAAAGAATTGTTAGGGAGTTTGTAGCTTCCACAACCATCCTCTTGGATGATGAGCTTGATATCGGAGATGGTGGGGATGGCAGGGATGGTGGGTGTCTCTATCGCAAAAGTGGACGTGAGAGTGGTGGGGTCGATGTATGGTGTGGATGGGCCCTCATCATTCTTTGGCACTTGGGGGATTTTGTAATACTTGGCTTCAAGATTCTTGTAATATGAAAACAGCTCACGATCTCCATGGATAGTAACCTCTTGTCCATTATGTGTAAATTTAACACATTGGTGGAAGGTTGATGCTACATCTTTCATCGCATGAATCCATGGGCGTCCCAAGAGTATATTGTATGGCAATTTGAGGTCCAAGACCTTACATGTGGTTTCCATGAGCGCTAGCCCTAGTTGGATAGGGAGTTTAATAGTGCCTTGAGACACTCTTTCTTGGGAATCATATGCTCTTATCGTGATGCCCTTTCCTTTGTTGATGAAATCTTCTGATATTTTCAATTGCTTGATGAGGCTGAGAGAACAGATGTTCAAACCTGCACCTCCATCCACCAAGACCCTTTTGATTTTGCTTTTGTTTGCAATGGCTTCCAAGTGAAGTGCATGGTTGTGAGATGGTTGGGTAGGGAAATCTTGGTTAGAGAATGTAAGGAGATTAGGTGTTATGTTATTTTTGACCATAGCTTGGAATTGCTCTGCATCGAGATCTACAGGGACAGTGGATGAGGCTAATGCTTCCTCGAGGATCTTTTTATGCATTGATGAGATTTTTAACAAATCCATGATGGAGATGTGTGCTGGCATTCTCTTGAGTTGTTCTACAACATTGTAGGTATGTGGAATGGATCTAGATGAAGGGACTCTGTTAGGTTGGGATGATCCTACAATGGTGACTTTGTTGCCTCTTGTGGTGACTCCACAATCTTCAGCATGGGCTCCCTTGATGGTGATGACCATGTAGTCCTAATTTAATGAGGCAATGGCTGTTTCGTACACATGATTTACACTACCCTTCCCTTTATCATTTTTATTCCCTTTGTTGCCATGATTCGACATCGGATTCGTGTAGATTTTAAGGTCCTAATTTTTGGTAGGTTGTTCCACATTTATGATTTTCTTGTCAATGAGATCTTGGATGATGTTCTTGAGTCTCATGAAATTGTTTTTGGTGTGACCTTTTATTTTGTGAAATTCACAAAGTTGATTCTCGTTGTACCAAGGGGGTTTGACATCAGGTTCTTGGTAATTTTTGAATGTGGGAGGTTTGATAAGTTTTTCATCGATCAACTTTTTCATTATGTCCTCCAATGGTTCCCCCAAAATAGCGTATTTGTGTTTTGGATAACTTTTGCATTGGGGTGGTCCTCTTTGATCAATGAGGTTATTGATGGTGGGATTATTGGGTTGATATGTTGTGTGATGAGTGTTTTGGCATTGATTTTGGGTTTGCGGCGTGCGTGTATTTTGGCATGGACCACTAATGACCACCTTGGTGTCGACGACGCCATCATTAGTGATGTTTTTGTTTCTTGCCCATGTACGAGGTTTATCGTTATAATTTGATGGTGGGCGATTGTTTTGCTGTTCATGATATGATGTTGATTCTATAGGTTGGGTCGCAAGGGCTCTTTCGATGCTAAGCACCTTGGATATCAATTTCTCATATGTGGTTATTCCCTAAACCTTGAGATGGAATGCTAGGCGGCTTTCAAGGTTGGCTATGATTGTGCAAACTTGTTGTTCTTTTGGCATGGTCCACTTGCTCTGATTGGCCTTGGATTGCCATCGTTGAAGGAATGAGGTGAAAGACTCATTCTTTCCTTGTTTGAGAGCTAATAATTCTTCGAGACTAACATCCATTGTAATGTTACATGCATAATTCCTAATGAATGCATCTCTAATTTCTTCAAATGTTCTAATGCCTGAAGGTAAGCGAGAGAACCATTCTATAGCAGGACCTGCCAAGCTCCTAGGGAATAGCTGCATTAGATAAGTATCATCATATGCGACCTTCATACAATGAACCTAGAATTCCATGATGTGATCTTCAGGGTTTCCCATCCCTTGATAGTTGTCAAATTTGGGGATTTGAAATCCCTTGGGTAATGGTTTCATGTCTAGGCTCCTATCAAATGGATAGGGACACAAGTTGCTTGGTGTTTTGGTTGTCCGCCCTGATTGAAGGTCAAGCACTTGTTGTGAGAGCAACCTGAGTTGTGTCGTCACCTCATTTTGGGGATCAGGGGGTGGGATGAAAGTTTTTTGAGGTGTTTGAATCATGGTTTGGATGGATGGGTTGGTTGGTGCATTGTTTGATGGTATTTGTATGTTTTGGCAAGCGAGGTAGGCTTCTACCTGCTTTTGGATGAACAATGCCTGTTGTTGATCCTGTTGTTGTTGCACTTGTTTTTGTTCCAACAATGCTTGTTGTTGGGCTTGCTGTTGTTCCAACAACGCTTGTTGTTGGGCTGCCAATTCTATTACTTCTTGTTGCTCTTGGTATTGTTTTAGTGCTTGTTGATATGCCTGCAATTGCGTTGCTTGTGCAAGAAGTTGTGCTTATGCTTGTGCTTGTTGTGCTTGATATTGAGCTTGCACTTGCACTTGGGCTTGAGCTTGTACTACTTGTGCTTGTGTAGCTTGTTGCTGTAATAAAAGTTGTGCTTGCAATGCTTGTGCGACTTGGGTGGCTTGTTGTTGTTGCTGTTGCAATAAATCTTGAGCTTGTGCAGCTTGTTGCGCTTGTATTGCAGCTTGTGCAGCTTGAGCGGCTTGTTGTACGGATTTTTTTTCTGGACTTGTTGGTATTCTCTTTGGAAAGTAGCTTGCAATGTTACATTATATTGATTTGATGTGGTGAAAGTTGGTGGTGGTGGAGGTGGTGGTGGATTTGGAATGGTATTCATGAAGGTGGTGTTGTTTTGTGTGTTAGATAATGGTATTGATGTGATTGGTCCTTGCAAGACCATGCTTTGTGATGTTAGGGGTGTGTTTGATGATGTTGCCATTGCTTGTGTATTTATCATTTGTTGTTGCAATATCAACAATAAATTTTGAGTGTTTGGTGCAATGCTTTGATTGATGGTTGGGATGTAGGTCTGATTGATACTTGGTAGGGGAGGCAACCCCAAACCAAGGAGTGGTGTGGATGATGATGCCAATGGTGGAAGAAGTGGAAATGTAAGGGGTGTAAGTTGTTGCAAGAATGTTGTGGTGTCGAATAAGCCCCCTAGTCCGAACGTGTCTCCCTCTTCTTGTGAATTTGTGACAAGAGGTGTTTGAGGCATTGCATGAAAGAATGATGATGATGGATCATGATGGAATGTGAGAGGAACATTCTCATGTAATGGGTTTTTGGGTATGCTTTGTTCCAAGGTGGTGTTTGCATCCATTTTTTGATTATTAACAAGGGGATGTGATTGAAGAGCATTGAGAAATGTGTTTCCCTTGTTGACATTTGGTTGGGTTGGAGCAAATGATGTTGTGATTTGTGGAATGTTTTGTGTGACATTTTGAGATGGGGGTGTAGATGAGATGGGGATGGTAGATGAGATTTGGGGAAATGATGTCTCCACAATAGTACTTACATCAAAATCGGAAGGCAACTTGGCCTCTTGTTTTGCTAGTTCAAGCATGTATAACAAAGGGTTAAGTCTCATCATGATGTTGATGATTCTATGATTGTGCGGATTTTGAAGCATTTCTTTCATTTCCTCATGAGACATTCCAAAAGTAAATTCATCTCCTTGGTTTTCTTCTTGGGGATTTTGTGATGATGAGAGGGTCAATGGGTTGCTTGATTCTGCTGGATTCATTTTTGCATTGGTTTGGCTAAGATCGCTTGAAGCGGGTGTTTCTTTGTTGGCTTCCATACTCTTCTTGTATTGAGATCTTGTTTGAACCATAAAACAAGGATCAAGAATATGAGAGATGAATCTCTTGATTCTTTTGATTGATCTCTATTTTATGTCCCAAAGTATGAAGTATTAGGATGCCTTAAGGATCAAAATGTGATGATGTGATGATGATGTTAGGGATGGATGATATGGATGTTTTTGGATTTTGATAAAAATCTTGAATGAGACACTAGGCTTTTAGGGCTTGTTGATTTTGATTTCGGATTTTTTAGATTTGGTCCTTGATTTTGATTTTTGATTTTGATTTGGATTTTTTGAACAAAAAGACCCTAAGATGTTGGATGATGATCTAAGGGATAGCTTTGTTCAAATGATGATATTTTGAATATGTGTGAGGAGAAGGATGCATCTACCCACACCTATTCAAAAAATATGATTGTTTCACTAAGCATATGGAGAAGGATTCATCTACATATACTAAGCTAGACAAGATGATTTTGATAACTTTGACTAAGTATATGCAAAAGGATGCATTTACACATACCTAGCCAAAGGTGTTTTGATAAATGTTCTCAAGGATTTTGTCTCAATGATTTTGATGTTTTTGATTTTTCCACAAAGCCTAGTATCAAGGATGATTTCAAGATTTTCAAAAGGTGGTGATGAGGTGGATTTTTTTTTGGTGTTTTGGATGATGGATGAAAAAGATTTTGATATGTTTTGATCCTAAGATGAACCTAAAAGAGGACACTTTGTTTTCCTATATCTAGGTATTGAAGAGCATGCAAATGCTTCCTAAGGACCTTTGTGACCAAGAAATGATTTCTTTTTGAACATTCACTTTTGGATTTCCAATCAATGATTTGTGCTTTGGGATTTTGGAGTCTTTAACACATATGAAAGTTCATTTTGCTTAGCTTTGCTTAATGTCTTTATTTTACCAAAAACACTTTCTTCAATTAGGTTTTCAAACTAAGATGTCCTATGTATTAGTTTCCTTAAACCCCACAAGATATGTTATGTGGAAATTTAATGAACTTAAGGCAAAGGGTTTCCCTATTGTTTACTTAAGGAGAAAAATTGAGATCTAATCCAATGCTTAGAAAACTCTAAGGATGTGAATCCCAAGGGAAAGCAATAACATATGGATTGAGTCAATGGTATTTTTCTTCAAAAGGGTTTGAAATTTGGATGATGTTAAGTGTTTGTTTTCATGATGTTTTCAATCAAGCAATGCATTTTGTAACCCAAGAATAAGTACAATCCTATGGATGTGTAAGACAATATTTGTTGGATTCCCACTTGGACAAGTCCAGCTATGCTTATCTCTAGTGAATGGTTAGATGCTTGACCGCACTGGCTCCCCTCCACGACACTCACTTATACGTGGCAACCAAACATAAACACCCATGAAACTCCCATGGCATGCTTTCCATTTCTACTAGAAGACCGTAAAAATGTGGGGCCGCTTTAGAATGACCGTTCTTGCACCAACAAATAGATTAAGGATTTTGGAAAATTCTAGCACATGGGTTTTAGTAAGGACTTTCTATTCACAGGAGTTGACCCAACGTGGCAAGAATCCCCTTTCGGATCCATCTTGTTAGAGTCAACCAAGTGATATTGGCATTTCATCCAATATCCACATTTATATCTTAGCTGGAAATACTCTTGGGTTCAGAGTGTTACCAGTTGAGTTGTTCCCTTGGGTGAGTACTTTTTCCCCAAGGAAAGCCCTCTAGGATAAACAAAAGAGAATGAAGAACAATATTCGTAACTTGATCAATCCTTGTTGGCAACAAGGAGAGATTATGTATGCAACAAAGCCCCCACTCACACTCACACAATAGTTTGTTCAATTTTAAGCCCAAATCGATGTGTGGAGGTGATTGCTTTATCTTAACCCAAAGTCATGAAAAAGGCCTTTTGATTCTCAAGATCGCTATAAAGCACGAGAGAAGCGAATACATCCTTTTTCAATGGCTTTAGTCTAAGTAAGCCCTCACGAAAAACACAACTACACTTGTTCTTTTTAGATCCTCAAAGCAATATGTGAGTTCATTTTAAAGCACCAAAAAGACAAGTGATAAACATTTGTTCAATTTGTTAATCCCATAAACAAAATCTAGTAAGTTTGTGATCCTAAGATTCTTTTTAATCCTCTTGCAAGAAATAATCAAAGATAATTCTTTTTAAACCCAAATGAAAGCTAGTATTCTAAGAAAGAAGAAGAAGATGACAAATTCTTAAAGAAGTGTTAAAAAACACTTTGATAGGACAAAGTATCATCACCATGCTCATCCTTCCTTTGCTTTCGATTTTCAACCTACAAAAGAGAAAGACAGTTAGATTCTGGAAAAACACAAAAGTTAAAAACAAGAAAATAGGAGATAAATAAATCATAAATAAAAAACACATGTTAAAAATTAATTTCTCCCTTTTTACTGTCTTCCAGCATCGCTACTTGTGAGGGCATCACTATTTTTTCCTCTCAGTGGTGTTCTTATAGTGCCGCTTACCAGTCAGTGATGCTCTATGTTGGGACAAAGAGCATGATTGCGTCGCTATTTCGCCCAGCGTCGCAGTTTCTGCTAGCGTCAGAGTTTAGGATTTTTTGAAACTTCTGTAGATCGGCGAGTCCAGCGGAAAAGTTTAAAATTTGAATTTTTTTGGCGGGATGAGCTCAGTGGTGCTAAAACAGTGACGCTGATGAGCTCGTGTTGGAATTTCTTGTGTGTCAAGAAAACGTAGAAATTTTGAAGAAATGTTAGTAAATATTGATGTCAAGTCCTCCTTCTAGCGCCAAATGTGCGAACCCTTTTCCTAGTACCTGTAAAACAACATGAATAAACTAGTTAGACATGGAATTGCGAGCTAAAAGAAGGATTCCCCATGAAATTCATTTACAAATCAAACTAGGAACGAAAATATTGAAGAACACAATGCAAATGACAAAAACAAGATAAAATCCTAATTAGATGTGCAAACTCTTAATCCCATGGGGGAATTGGTGCCAATTGATGTGAAAATTGGTCCTTTCCCAATCCCTATGATGCAAGCTTTGTTGATTGATGATGAAGAGTGATCCACTTTGATGAAAAGATGATAACTCCAAGCCAAATCTGCAAAAAGCCTAGATAAGAATTTAAATGATGGATGAAAATGGTTAAGTATTTGAGCATGGTAACTTTGCTTGGATTGTGGATGATAAAATGAGGAGAGGAGCTCTTCATTTATAGGATTTCAAGATGGATGAATGTCCAAATTTGAGCAATGTGGGACTAACATTCATCCAAAGATATGGTGCCACTTGTCAAACTATGAATGGATAATGGTTGTGCAAGATTTGGGGTTTGTGCCAATAAATGCCAATATTTGAAATTCAAATTTGTTGAAATGACATGTAAGAGGGAAGGGAAAATGCAATAAATGCCACTTGGCTCAAGGAAAAGGACATGTAAGAGGTTTTAAATGTCTTGTTGGATGTACATATTGACTTGGAATTTTTGAATTCAAATTGAGAGAATATTCCAAAAAGATGCCTTGTGAAGGAAAATAGAGATTTAATAAATGAATTAAATCTATTTTCATATGCAACTTGTATTATCTAGAAGATGTGACATGAGATTAGATTAAATTAATCAAGGGTTAATTAATTTAATAGGAGATTTGATGATGTGACTTATTTGACTTAGATTTAGGGATTTATTTAAATCAGATAAGAGAGGAATATGATAAGAAGCTAATTAAATAAAGATTTTGATTTATTTAATTAAAATGGATGGTGTTAGATTAAATCAAATAAGGTTTTAATTTATTTAATTTAATGGATAGACTTTAGAGATTTAATCAAATAAATTGATTATTTAATTAAATAGGGACAATTAGATTAGATGGATTGATTTAATTAACAAGAGAAATGACTTGATTCAGATAAAGTGATTTATTTAACCAAGAGAGGATATTGATGAATTTAATCAGATAGGGGAATTTGATTAAATGGTTAGACCAAAGGATGATTTAAGAAGAAATGATGTTGGTAAGTCAGGATCAAATGCACGATGTCAATTAGTATATTTTACGGTTCTACGTTTTGCCCCTCTTTGAAGCAATGCACTCATTGGGTTGGTTCAAAGAATAACTGATCTCTATCAAAGCCAATTTTTTTTATATTTAAAAACTTTCCCCACTGCTGCATGGCGAGAGAAAACATGCAATTATAATGCCCCCTCGAGAGATCGGATGAAAATTTCAATTTTTTTGGGTGATCTCGCAAAAAAGGTGACAAAGTGCCCGATAGGTTGAAAAGGGGTCCGTGAGGCTAAAAATATATCTAAACGCAATAAAATGATGAAAAAAAAGCCTCAAATGGACAGAAACAGGTTCGGGGGTCCAAAACCCTAGCAGGACAGCCCTAGAGGGTCAAAAAACCCTAACTTTTAGGCTTAAAAGGGGCCCGAGGGGTCACTTTCAAGTCACTTTTACACACCTTCGCTAGCAAACCTTGAGATTCGTGCTATGAACTCTTGACGATATGGTGCAACGAAAACTTCCTCTACATATTTCAGACCGAGTTCGGACCTACCAGCAGCCACCTGACATCGGTGCCCTAGTATGTGACCTTAATTGAAGCTTTATTTTTTCATTTTAACGCATTTATTACATGTTTAAAGATGAGCTCGCTTCCAGCGGCGCTATTATAATGACGGTTGGTGTTTAAAGTGCACTGCTAATTACCGTTTTGCACCGCAACAGTGCTGTTTAGCACCGCAGTAGTGCAATTTGGAGTTTAGAAACTCTGCCACTGGGATCGGGCTCAGCTCAGACTCGGCAGGCCAGTTTGGGAAAAGTGTGCCGCGACGTCACCCTTTTCATGCAAATTGTGATGCTGGAGATTAAAGTCCACCACGGTGGCTCTATTTAGCTAAAATTTGGGTCCAATGTCAGAGTTTGAGGAAACTCAAACGGTGACACCTTCATAAACTGCACTGCTAGAAATGAGTTTGGAGCGCTACGCTAGGATTTTTTTCAAATTTTTTAACATGCTGACTTTCCTTGATGCAGGACGGGCCTAGAGAGCTCTATTCTTGGGAGCACCAGTCGCAGGATTTGGCGAGCGTCCTACGGGACTTTAGCAATAGAGACCAGGATTGGCTGAGAGTCACCGGTTTATGGCACATTATGTACGCAGCACCCGTGCGCACACACCGAGGGATGCTATCAGTGCTGGTGGAGCGGTGGCACAAAGATATGTTATTGATTTATCTTCCCATTGGCGAGGCAACCGTCACATTGGAGGATATCTAGTGCATACTACGATTGCCCATTCATGGTCTCCGGGTGATCTATGATATGGAGGAGGGTCGCGAGTACTACACTAGGGTCCTCGCTACTTGAGACATTATTTAGTGTGAGGGGTAGATCGAGCTGGAGAGATACAGAGTTATAGCACCTCCCTTCCACTGGGCCATTGCAATGATCATTTCAAGTTTGGTTGCCCCAAAAAGACAAGGGCGGTATTTTAGTTCAGGTTGGGGATATTGCTGGGAGATGATGGTCTGGGATAGGCCATTTCAGTTTGCATGGGGGCCCGTCCTTTTGGCTTCACTCTACAAGGATTTGCATGAGTACGCGTATATGGATGGCCGAGCACTAGGGGCCGAAATGACACTTCTTCATATTTGGGTGTGGGACCACATTTATGTGCTATGTCCATGGGTGGTTCTAGTTCTGATAGGGGCAAAGGATGCCCTAATGGTATGATACAGAGGGGGTGTGTCATTCACACACACTGGCGAGCATAGGATCCCCTACTGGAGGTGGGTCCTAAATGAGATGCTGGTGTTTACTTGGAGACCATATCTTGGTCTACTCGGATGGGCCGACGATGTAGATCAACTCTTCTATTGTCGTCAGGATCGATACATGCAGGGCCGAGAGCACACGATGATTGAGCGGTACCTGCCAGGGCACGTGCAACGTTAGTTTGGAGAGCCATAGGATCGGCCAAATGATGGTTGTGTAGCCGTATTTGCACGTAGTATGACACAAGTGGTATGGGGGCCTGACATTCCTATCACAGAGGTAGTTGACAGCTTCTGGCAGTTGGTAGCCCGACTGTAGGCTTATGATCAGGGCCCAGTAGATCTAGGTGTAATGCCAAATAAAAGCTTTCCACAATAGACAACAAAGAAGATCATTAAAAGCACACATGCATACAATACTAAAATCTAAAATGCAAATTCATTCGTTAAGCAACAAAGAACATGGGAAAGTAAAAACATAATTAAAATTAGAACAATCTCACCAATTTTCAAACGTATTTCCATGATTCATCTCGATTGCCCTTCTCCATTTTGCTTGTGTAGTATAATTGCCCTCAGATTTTCAAGTTTGTGTAAGTATAGCCTAAGATAATGATTAGCAAAATATCGAAGATTCAAGACAAAGTGCTCTCAAAAGTTATAAAATTCGCGAGAGAGATTGGAATGAAGAATGACAAATCAATTTATAGAAAATTGATTATTCGAATGACAGGCCAAGATTGAAAGATGAACGAACGGTTGAGATTGACTGATTAGACATGCATTCTGATAATTGACAGTGATGACATGAGTGTTTCGAATTAGAAATAGAATTAAAGATTAAATAAATGATTTAATCTTTAGTTCGGCATTCAAAAACATAAGAAATATCTTTGCATGACAAAGATGAAGATTGATTATAACGACTCTCTGTTTGAATGCACACACAACACTTAATTAATTAAATAAGAATATTTAATTAATCTGCATGTACACGCAATTGAGTTAGAACTGGACGATTGACTGACTTGATGAAGAGATTACTCGAGACAGCCACTCAGACATTAAATCAAAGATTAACTAAATGATTAAAATAGATGTCGAGTCGAGTAAAAGTGAATACTTAGATAACTCACATAATTATCTAAAATATAGAGGAATGTGTTAAAATAGAATAAATGAATTAAATAATTCATTTAATTCAAGACTCAATATTCGAAGAATAATTAAATAAATAAGATTTATTTAATTAAATGATGAAGGGATTTAAACGAATAATTAAATAAATAATGAATTTAATTATAGTTGAAATATGATAAAGAGTAAATTAAATAAGAATTTATTTAATTTGACAAGAGATAAGGTTAATTAGTAACATAATTAAATAAAAAGCGTTTATTTAATTAATCAGATAGAATAAAGAAAAGTGTAAATTAATTAAATAATTAAGATTATTTAATTAATAGAAGAAATAAAAGAAGATGAATTAATTAAATAATTAAGAATATTTAATCAATAGAAGAAATGAAGACTATAGAGAATAATTAAATAATTGACATTATTTAATCATGACCATGAAGAATATGAATTATGAAGAATATGGAAGTGCAGGCCTAAACCAGATTTCGGTGTCTACATTTGCCCCTCTTTGATACAATGTCGTTTCGGCATTGTGTCAAAGAAAATCATAAAAATATGCCCCAGTCATGCTCCAGATTAAAACAGGTGAAGGTATGCCCCCTCGGGAAAATTGACAAATTTTTGAAATGTTCAGAAAAATTTGGAAATGCTCCCGATTAGTCCAATAGATAGGCAAAATGCAATGCAGTTGACAAAATTGGGTTCGGAAATGGGAGGGACGGGTACGGGATGATGAAAATGGAAGTTTACATGGCCAGTAGGAAAGAAATGCCACCTAAGCCCTAGGTATATATTTGAATTGGGGTGAAAAACTATTCATTTGCACCCACCTAGCTTAGAGATTTGAAAATTTTCTAGATTGATAGTGACGATGTCTCCAGTTCCGGCCACCCATCACCGCGCATACACGATCCGGACATACCAGAGACTAGTCAGCACGGACCCCCTGGTATGGACCTAAAACTTGCCTTTTGAAAATTTTCCATTTGCGCGCATTTTAAGACATTTAATGCATTTTTAGTTATGCGTCATTTTTAATTTTGCACCGCATTTGAAAGTTTATGCCGGTCATTTAGAATAGGTTTCGCGGTTAAATGCATTTGCTTATTTTTGATACACATTTGACTTTTTGAAACGCATGTGCATATTTATAGCCGCATATGTGTATTTAGAAACGCAATTGATGTTTTGCAACGCAAATAGTAGTTTTGTGATGCATTTGAATAATATGAGCCGCATTTGTTTAATAATGACGCATATAGAATTTGTGAACCGCATTTGTGAAAAAGCGACACATGTGTAAAAGAATGACGCATGTGCAAAATAATGACGCATTTGCATTTTATGTTAAAACATTCATTTCGCCCTAGGATAGATGATTCCGGCTAACATGAGGCATGTATAATGTTGTTGTAGGTTATACTAGACCCTATTTATACACGGGAGTCGAGACCCATGACGTTTTGATTCAGAGACAGTTTGCGGCCGGCCGAGCGACAGACTCTATGGAATTTGGGTTTGTTGCATGTGACCGATATGCCCCAGATTCGGGCAAATCGAGGATTATTGACAGTGTTATGTGAGAGGTGGCACTCTGAGACATCATCCTTCCACCTACCAACTGGAGAGGCCACGGTGACATTAGAGGATGTATATAGGATACTGAGACTGCCTATTAGAGGGACACGGGTGGTCTATGATACTCAGAGGGGGATTGCTGAGATATGTAGATATTACCCCCATGCCGAAATTAGATAGCTAGGGGTTGATGACTATGAGATTAGGTGGCGGGCATTGGCTTAGAGGTATAGATAGTTAGACTATCTAGTAGTGACATTGATAGGTGGTATAGTACTGCCTAACCGCCGAGGTCATGCATTTCCTATGGAATGGGGGGAGATGTTAGTGGGCATGCTTGAGCACCGAGTTGTATATGCCTGGGGTTCCTATGTGCTAGGGATGTTGTACTTCCACTTGCATGATATTGCCTATAGAGAGGCACAGTCGATGAGCTGTGGTACCATGCTCCTAATGATATGGGCATGGGAGCATATCGCTATTTTCAGACCACCTGTTACAATAGATGTACCTCACGGAGCTCCATATGCCTTCCGTTATGCGGGGGCAACCACACAACATCATATTAGGTACATAAGCTACTTTAGACATGCTATAGACACCATACGGGAGTTTACATGGAGACTGTACCTAGGCTGCAAGCAGTGGTCAGATGAGGACGAGCACCTACCATTTTGTAGACAGACACAATATTTGGTGGGACGGACAGTGTCCCATATGCACATTATAGAGCGGAAGTTGCCGGACTGGGTATTGAGACAGTTTGGAGAGGTATAGGATGTACCTCGAGGGAGAGCAGAGTTTGCTCGGTCATCACGAGAGGTCCTGCTATGGGGGCCAGAGATTCCAGTCGCCACTACGGAGGCAGATATTGATGGTTTACAGGCACTTCCATGGAGATGGAGGGACAGACCAGCAGATCTAGGGACCACTCCAGCTTATGATCAATGGTGAGTAGTACACAGGCCGATTCCCATGACAGATCCAAGGCAGCCAACATTAGTAGAGCAGCGTGGTATAGGTCGACAAGGTAGAGGGAGAGGCTGAGGAGGCAGAGGAGGCTATGGTGATGGAGGGGATGATGGTAGAGGTGGCCGACATGGAGGCAGGAGAGGGAGGCGTGGTCGGAGGGGATGAGGGCCAGCCTTGTCACCGATCTAAGAGGAGGGAGGAAGAGAGGAGGATGTGGCTATGCTAGATGTGGCCAGAGGTGGTGAGGAGGAGCAGCCGACAGAGGCTGTTATCCCAGACGTCCCAAATATCCCAGCAGAGGCGGAGGTAGGTGCCGAGGAGGCAGGTAGAGAGGAGGGAGGTGCCGAGGAGGTAGTTGGAGAGGAGGCAGAGGTTGATGCCCTTGGGTTGCTAGGTGCCTGCCAAGAGAACAATGATGAGGATGATGATCATGAGAGAGAGATCCAGGATAAGATCCTGGAGGAGCTTGATGAGGAGGAGGATGGGATAGACAGGGCCAGACAGGATGAGAAAGGGGCAGAGGATCTAGACATGGATACATTGCGAGCCTAGGTTGCCTCCTTGGAGGATTAGATGCGAGTGTTGATGGTCGAGAGGGATGCCTATTGGGTGGAGAGAGATAGAGCCTTGATGGATAGGGACTAGGCCATAGCTCGGTGGTAGGAGACTGAGTAGAGGTTCACAGAGCTTAGAGCATTATACACAGGACCATCAGGTGCGTTTGCTAGAGAGCTAGTCAGAGCTAGAGAGAGGGAGAGATATTATCGGGATTTGTATGAGGCAGAGATTCCACCAGAGAGACGAGCTCCTAGTTTTTGAGTTGCACATAGTAGTAGGTCCTAGACCAGGACCCACACTCAGACAGTCAGCACAGAGGGGGTGGATCAACCACGCAGAGCAGGGCCATATGACAGACCTCCCACAGCTAAGAGATCAGCAGGTTCCCAACATCATTCTCCCACACACTCCTGACATGATGGCAGTGGTAGTTCAGGATACAGATACTACTTGAGATTCATTTGAGATACTGTATTTTTATTTTATAGCCTACGGGCTTCCATGTATTATTGATACATTATGACATTGTGAGGTGACACATTTGAGTGATATATATATATATATATATATATATATATATATATGATTTTGGCGGTGATTCTCATGATATGCATTTCTATGTACTGATTATGCAATATTTATTTATATGTGTGATGTTTATATGACATGCCTATGTGATGGATGAGTATATGTATTTTATGATGTTTATGCAGCTAATGAGATAATGTTGATTCTATGTGATGTATGGTTCTATATGATGTATGATCCTATATGATTATGAGATGCAATGTGATGTTATATGTATGATGCAGATGACATGTGATGTTATACAAATGTAATGTGACGCCCATATTTACAGTTGCTTTGTACATGAAATGCTTATAATATGTATTTTTTTTAATGAGTATTGTCTATTATGCCATGATGATCTAGATATGAACTATGCCTATATGTATGAATGTTTCTAACATGTATGTTGATGCAGGATGATATACACCGTTTTGTGTCACAGGACTTTGTCATAATGCAAGAACGAAGAATTGTTAGTGCGGAAAGAAAGATCGACAAAGAATGAAAGATAGAAGATAGATGTTAGTATTAGGAATCTTTGATATTTTTCCGTATCACAAAAGGTATTGCACTTTATCATCATTGGGCGGGACTAATACAAATGGAGAAAAACACCATGATATGACATAGATCAAGGTGTGCAAGGTCATCCACTTGCTATTAACAGACAGTCCCAGACAAGGATTGTCATTAACTCATACTAAAGGCACAAGTTGCCCCAGTCTTTTTGTCAGGACAAACCACTGCTAGCAAACAAAAGAAAAGATAGGTCATGAGATGTCATTGCTCCTCTAAATCCTTCATGGGACATCCTTGAGGAAACTAGTAACATGACTCAAAAATCAAGTTTTAAAAGATAGTTGACAGACAGCAGCCAAAGAAAATAGGATTCTGATACATCGCTGCTTCTCTAAATCCTTCATGGGACATCATTGAGAAAGCTAGTAACGTGAATCCCAGTCATCCATACAAGATAAATGATAAGATAAACAAGCCATAAAGTCAATAAGCCAATAAAATAGTTGCCAAAACATGATTTGTTTGTTTGATTTGTTGATTGATAGAGCCTGATTGTAGGAGATACACATACCGGATAAGACTGTGAGTCTGGTTTCGATGTTATGACTATCTGTATAAGGCATGACAAGGCCTAGTTTTAGAAAGACATGTATCGTATAAGACGTTGAGTTAGATGCTGTTGATGTGATAACCTGTATAAGGCTATGTTTGACCTTATCGATTATGCAGGAAGGACTCATCCTGTATAAGACATAGGTTGATTGTTTTGATAACATCTGTTTCCAAGAAGGACACATCTTGTAGCAGACTGTTGGTTGATCTATTTTGAATTGTTTTGTTTGGCCAGTTGTTTGATTTGACTTAGAGACATTGCTGACTTGTTCACTAGACTGAGGCATGACTTGAGACGATGCATGGACAATTGACTGTGTGTGACAACAAACCCTAAAGGACTAACCTAGTGTGGCCTCGGGGGCTCATCGATTGATGGCCTTGCCTACGTTATACATGCAGAGACCTTGTAGTTCGACTTGACTTGACTGACAAGACTGTCTACAAATAAAAGACGTGTGTGAAAGTGAATGCAACGAACCCTAATGGACTGACCTAGTGCGGCCATGGGGGCTCATCGATTGATGGCCTTGCCTACGTTATACACGCAGAGACCTCGTAGTTGGACACAACCAATGACCTTGTCATATAGACATATGGATTGACTCATGACTTTATACAGACAAACCTAAACGGACTGACTTAATGCCTCGGGGGCACATAGTTTGACAAACGACAAAGACTAACAAGTGCGACTAACTCTGACTCTATTTTTGGATTTTTGAAATGTTTTGATTTTTTTGTCCTTTTGAAGTTTTTTGATGTTTTTGTGTTTTCTCAGGTCATTTTGCAATGTTTTTTGGATTTTTCCATGGTTTTACGTCTTCAACACAACCAATGTAAGAACCAATATGACACATGTCAAGTGTTTGCCCCCAATCGAGTATAAGAGCAATTGACTATGAATAGGATAAAACGAGGGATATGAAATGCACTTGATGTCAATCATTCCAGGTCATGGGAAAGACTACCACTTATTACGGATGGTATATACAAGTGATGGACACGAAAGATACAGGATATGTATAAGGATAGGTAGTATGTACAAGGATAAGGACTATGTACAGGGTAGTGGACTATGTACAGGGAAGTGGTCTATGTATAGGATAGAGGACTATGTACAGGGTAGATTAGAATAATAGTAGACAAAGGAGCAGAGTTGAGTACACATGGCGCCTGTTTGCCAGGTTTTCACCGTGGTACCTATCCAAAGCGCCACCGAAGTGGTTTTCACTATTGGACGAATGATTTTTCTTTACTATTTTCCAGATTATCTAATTTTTTTGGTGTTACCAAGACGCCTGTTTGCCAGGTTTTCACCTTGATAACAATTTTTTTGTATTTTTGCTAATTAAGACAAAGGCTCCCAGAAGCTATGCATAGAACTTCTTCAGATGCATACTATTGATTGGTGAGGACAATGATTCCCCTTCAGGAGTAGAGAGTTGGTACGCTCCTGATCCAAAAGCTTCTGTGACAATATAAGGTCCTAACCAATTAGGTTCAAACTTTCCTTGTTTGTCTCTTTCTGCTTGATTCTTTAGGTTTTCCATTAAAACCAGGTCACCAATGTCAAAGTTTTTGTTCAAGACCCTCCTGTTATAGCTACGACGAAGGTGATTCTGGTATGCTTGAAGATGGTCTAGTGCCTTCTGTCTTCGCTCATCTAAAAATTCTAGCTCATGGAGTCTCGACACTCGGTACTCTTCATCATCAATGTGGCCTTTCAGGGATACCCTTAGGGAAGGAATCTTGACCTCAATAGGCAAAATGGCTTCAAACCCAAAGACAAGTGAATATGGGGTAGCACCAGTGGGAGTACGGATACTTGTACAATAAGCCCATAAGGCAGGGTTAAGCTGTAAATGCCAATCACAACCAACATCATTAACAGTCTTCTTGAGAATTCTAATAATGGTCTTGTTAGATGCCTCCACTTGGCTGTTACCTTGTGGGTAGTATGGAGTGGAAAAGTGATGTTGGATATGAAATTCATCACACAAGTGACAAACTTCTTGGTTCTTAAATGGGCGGCCATTATCAGTGATTATGGACTGAGGGACACGATATCGATAGATGATATAGTTCAGGATAAATCTAGAAATCTGTGTGTTGGTAATGTATGTCATAAGAATGGCTTCAATCCACTTCGTAAAGTACTCAGTGGCAGTGATAATGAACTTGTGTCCATTAGATGATGTGGGGTGGATCTTACCTATGAGGTCGAGTCCCCATTGGGCAAAGGGCCATGGTGACGTGATAGGACAGAGCTCCTGTGCTGGGGCATGTATCAAATCTCCATGAACTTGGCATTGGCGGCATTTTGTTACAAAGACATATGAGTCTTTTTCCATAGTAGGCCAATAATAACCCAGTCTCATAATCTTTTGGCTAAGGTAGGACCGCTAGAATGGGAACCACATATACCCTCATGCACCCCACGCAAGGTTGCTTGTGCTTCAGTAGAATCAAGACATCTCAGTAGGGTATTATCTAAGGCACGTCTATATAGGGTGTCTCCGATGATGGTGTATTTGGCTGACTTGCGGAGGAATGTTCTACGTTGGTTATTTGATAGGCTAGTGGGTATGACTTCAGCATGAAGGTAATCATAGATTTCTTTGTACCATGGGGAATCAGGACCAATGATGTCACACACCATTTCAAAATCTGGGATATCATAGGCTGGGACCAAAAGCTTGTTCCACCAAGAACTCAAACTTAGGCACGTTGTTAGGAATATCAAGAAGTGATGCAATTGTAGCCATAGTGTCGCTGCCCTGTTTAAAACATGAGGTATTTGATGAAATTCGACTTTGTCAAAGTACTCTTTAAAGCTATCAGCCATGCGCTTGTATGGAGCAAGCTTCTCATCCTTAGTCTCATAATCATCATTTACCTGTCTGATTACTAGTTGAGAATCACCATATACCTGTAGGTTCTTGATTTTCCACTTGACTGCCATGCGTAACCTGTCACTAAAGCTTCATATTCTACCATGTTGTTAGTGCATGGAAATGCAATCCTGAATGACTTAGGGATGGAATCACCCTGTGGTGTGATAAACAATATCCCAGCCCCTGAACCATGATTTGTATGTGAGCCATCAAAGTACAGTTTCCATGTTATGTTTGTGTCAAATGTGAATATGAACTCATTAGGAAAGTTTGCAACTAATGGGTGATATTCCTGTATGGGTGCGTCAGCTAATTGATTAGCAATGACCCGTCCTTTAATATCTTTTCTTTCTACATACTGGATATCATACTCACTAAGTATCATTACCCACTTGGCCAGTCGCCCTATTAATGCTGCCTTGCTGAGAAGATATTTCAGAGGGTCTATTTTAGCAATCAGCATTGTTTGATGGTTTAGCATGTAGTGCCTCATTTTTTGGGTAGCAAAGACTACTGCAAGATAGGCACGTTCAATGTTACTATAGTTGAGCTCATAACCAACCAAAGTCTGGCTAATATAATAGACTTCCCTTTCATGACCTTCACCGTCATTCTGTGCAAGCAATGCTTCGAGTGATGAATGGGTTGCTGTAATATAAAGAATCAACAGTCTTCCTTCAACAGGTGGCATTAAGATAGGTGGTGTGAGTAAATATTCTTTAATCAGTTGAAAAGCCTCTTCACACCTAGTTGTCCATGCAAAGGGTACTCCTTTCTTAAGTTGATGTTGAAAAGGATGTGTCTTATCTGCTAGCTGCACTATAAATCTTCTGATAGACTGCAACCTTCCCTGTAATATCCTTAGTTGACTAAGATTTTTGGGTGGTGGCATGTCCATGATTGCTTTCACCTTAGTAGGATCTACTTCAATGCCTCGTCTAGAAATGATATAACCTAACAACTTTCTTGACTTGAATCCAAACACACATTTCTTTGGATTGAGTCGCACATTATACTTCTCCAGCCTCTGAAATATCTTGTCTAAAACCTGTAGATGTTCTGCCCTTGTCTTGGATTTTACAACAAGGTCATCGACATAATCCTCCATACAAGTATGCACTAGATCATGAAAGATAGTAGTCCGCTAATAGGTTGCTCCTGCATTCTTGAGTCTGAAGGGCATAACATTCCAACAATACGTTCCCTAAGGACAAGTGAAGGCTATCTTAGGTTGATCTTCAGTTGCAATTCTAATCTGGTTATATCCTGAAAATCCATCCATAAGGGACAACATCTCATATCCTGCTGTCATGTCAACTATCATGTCTATATTAGGCAAAGGGAAATCATCCTTAGGACAAGCTTTATTGATATCTCTAAAATTAGTGTAGATGCAGATGCCCCCAATTGGTTTAGTGACTAGTACAAGATTGGAAATCCAATCTGCATAGTCAATAGATCTGATGAAACCAACATCTAAGAGTTTCTTGAGTTCTGCCTTGACTAATAATGCAATTTGTGGATGCATTTTTCTCAACTTCTATTTTATTGGTTTGGCACCTGGTTGTAAAGGCAAGTGATGTAGAACAAGTTCAAGATCTAACCCAGGCATGTTAGCATATGACCAAGCAAAATTTATCTGTCTCTGTTCAAAGAAGTCATGGAACTCTGATTTCTCTTGTGTTGTCAATGACGCTGCCAAATAAATCAATCGAGGATTCTCTTTTGTGCCTATGTTGACTTGTACTGATTCTTCAACAAGCATGGGTGACTTTTCCTATGCAACAGGGACAATGTTCAAACCTCCATCCTTAGGCGCCTCAAAGAGGTTTTCACCTTTGGATGCGTCCTTTCTTTTTACTTTTTCATTGTCTAGAGGTACCTTTCGATTTTCACCTAGAGACTCATCCTTTTTATTTTGTTTATCCTTTTTCTCATTTCTATGATTGGAGGGTTGAACAGATTCCCCAAAATATGCCTTATTGTCCAAGTCAATGGTAAAACCAGCTTTATGATCTCCATTAGGTATGCCTTCTCGTAATCCCAGGAACTCAGCAATTGCTTCGTCATTCTCAAAAATGTCTAAGACGGGTGTATCTTGTTGATCCCAATCTATGAGTTGGGGATAAACTAAGGGCATGTCATCGTCAGAGTTATCAAAGTCTAGTGGGGTCAAGGTAAAGATTGAATTATTCATGTGATTACAAAAATCTTGTACCAGGTCAGTTTTTCTCTTGGGTTTGGGTCGAGGTAGATGAATAGGTGGGCCTAATGCCAAGGTTTGACTATCAGAAATAGGTGGCTCAGGTTGCCAAGAGGTAGGATCAAGTGATTCCCAATAGTAGTGTTTAAACCATTCCTCTTTTGTCATTTTCTTTGGTGGATAGGAATTTAAAGGATTTGGTGAGGAACTTAACATCAAGTCAAGTTCTCCAAATAATTTGTCAAGGTCCATGGAAGAAGTAGAGGATAAGGAATCCCACTCATAATCGTTAGAATCGGGGGAGTCACGATGATATTGGTCTACTGGTTTGTGAGATGTCTTAATATCTTCTGAAGCACGTACTTCCTCAAGTAAGGGTAATGGAGTACTAGGAATGCCAATCTGAATCGGTTGAAACCCTAGCCCTACTCCTTTTGGCCACTGAGAAAGAAGTATTGGTTCAATTCTGCCATCTTGGTTTAAACCTAAACCACTTTGTCCATCATATCCTTTGCTTTGCATGATTTTGAAACCCTTTCCATATAGACTTGTAGGAATATGAGCAAGTAAAAGGGGTTCGTGATTATCTTCCTTATACAGCCAAGAAGTGACATTTTCTGTATCTACAACCTCTTTGCTTAATTCACCCCATTTAGTAAAATTTGTTGTGGGGGGAACATGTATAGTGATCATAGACTATCCCCTACCTATTATAGGTAAACCATATGACTTAGGAGGAACCAAATGGCTAACACAATAAGAAGTCTTCATGTAATACTCTCCACAACCCTTGTCTTGGATCTCGACCCTAGGATTGGTAGGAAGTGAGGGTGAAATAGATGTTCGAGTGAGTGTGGACGGGTCAACATAAGAATATGGATTAGATGGTGAGGCCTCTTGGTTAACTGTCACTTGACATTGAGGGATCTCCTTTAGATTGGTGTAATACTGGAAAGGATCGGGATCACCATCTATAGTTATTTCGGTGCCATTGTAAGGGAATTTAAGACACTGATGATATGTGGAAGGGACCACCTTCATGGCATGAATCCATGGTCTACCTAGCAGAAGGTTATAAGGGAGGGTGAGATCTAAGACCTGGAACTTTGTCTCCATTACTGTAGGACCAATTTTGATAGGAAGTGTTACCACCCCCTTTGATTTTCATTCTTCATCATCATAAGCCTTAATGACAATACTCTTAGTGGTGTCTATGCATGCTTCTGAGATACCTAATGCCTTAATTAGTTTTAAAGTGCATAGATTTAACCCTGCTTCTCTGTCTACCAAAACTCGTCTAACTTTGGTGTCATCAACAAGAACTTCTAGATGTAAAGGGTCATTGTGATTCATCTTGTCCATGGCATAGTCTTGTTTAGAAAACATGGCATGATGATTATTGGTCAAGTAGCCCACCATTTCCTGGAAATGATTGACATCAAGGTCATTAGGGACCGTGGTGTTCTGTAAAGCCTTATCAAGGATAGACCGATGCTCTAGGGAAATGCGCAACAATTCCAAAATTGAGATTTGGGCTGAGGTCTTCCCTAATTGGTCAAGTAGGTTATATTGTAACTTGGAAGGTTGAGGTGTTTTCTGTGACGGAGGGCCTAGGATAGTAAACTTAGTACGACGAGTATTGACTGCACACTCAGGATTAGCATTGATAGTAATGGTATTGATGTTTTGATCAGCGGTGCGAAGGCAATGAATGATTTTTCCGCTATCATAATCATGTTTGATACTCACATAATTGGCTAACATATTGGTCTTAGTACTCAAACTGGGGACAGTTCCTTTCCCATGGTCATATAGTGGGTCTGAAAAGACTTGATGATCAGTGTTGGATGTCTTTTGTTTTTGTCCACTAACCTCAATAATTCTCCTGTCAACAAGATCTTGTATGATATTCTTCAGTTGTCGACAGTTTTGTAGGTTATGTCCTTTAGTCCTATGATAATCACAAAAGGCATTGTCATCCCACCAAGCTGGTTTAAACTGTCCTGGATCGTATTGTCTTGGTTCCTGTAGCTATATGAGGTTGTGTTGTAACAGTTGTTTGAACACTGACTCAATGGGTTCCCCTAAGGGAGTGAACTCACATTTTTGAAATCTCATTGGTTGTGGACGTTGATTATTTGAGACCGTGTTAGGAGGTTGATTGACAACATTAAGCGTGTTGGAAAAAGTATGAGATCCTTGTAATGTGAGGAGGGGTATTGCTTGTAGTGTTTTGGCATCAACCACCCCATCATTGGTGACATTTTTGTTGCGAGACCAAAATCTATTTCTGTTAGTGGGGGTGTTTTGTATGATTGGGTTTCTATTGGATGTTGTCATTTTGATTTCACCCTTTTCAATAAGATCCTTCTCTATTATCACCCCTTTTTCCACTAGTTTTGAAAAAGATATGCAACAATGTACCCTTAAGTTACTCTTGAGTTTTGGATGAAGGTTTTCTTGAAACATTGTAACCTTTTGTTTTTCGGGTATTTCGACAGGATACCTACTAGCAATAGTTCTCCATCTCTGGAAGAAAGCAATGAATGTTTCACCTTCGTCTTGCGTTGTATGGCACAAGGTTGCTATATTTATCTCATGGTCAATGTTGAAGGAGAATTGCTCCACAAATTTCTCAACTAATTCCCCCAAGATCTAATGCCAGAATCTAGACCTGAAAACCACTCTAGTGCAATTCCTACAAGACTTCTTGGAAATAGCCTCATAAGATACATGGGGTCAAAAGCGACATCTATGCATATGGTAGAAAATTCCTTGATATGTTCTACTAGATTTCGTTTTCCATTGTACTTAGGAAGATTCAGTATGATATATCTGTGAGGGAAAGGTGTCATGTACAATGATCTATTGAAGGGGAATGGGCATATGTCCTTTGTTGAAAATGATTTCCTAGTTGACACCGACATGTTATCCATTTGTGTTTGCAATGCGTGCATTTGTGTTTGTAGGACATCAACTTGGGTCAAAGATGTGCTAGGAGGATTATGCGGATCCATGTATGTATTCTAAAATCCAAAGTCTCGTGATGGGTTTTGATTGAACATTGGCATCTGAGGTGGATTTGGATTCGAAATGTTGGTAAATGTATTCTGGTCTGGTATTTGCATAAATTGGTGTTTTCCTGGGTTCTGTGTAAATGGATTCTAAGCACCACTCTGTGAAAAGGGATTTTGATTCAAAATCGATGTGAATTGGTTTTGACTTGGAATCTGTGTGGATGGATTCTGACTACCAATCTATGAAAAAGGGTTTTGATTCAAAATTGACATAAATTGGTTTTGACTTGGAATTTGTGTGGACGGATTCTGACTACCAATCTGTGAAAAAGGGTTCTGATTCAGAATCGATGTAAGTGGATTCTAACTGCTAGTCTGAAAGAGTGGATTTTGATTGCCATATTGAAAGGAGGGAATGCCCCCTGTTTGTGTAATCCTTGGTATAGTACTAGTGATTTGAGCACTAGGTATGGCCATCGACTGTGGTAAGGTACCCATGATACTAGTAGTAGGTATGATTGTTGATTGTGCACTTGTGACACCGACATATGAGGTATGGGCTGAGGTTTTAGGTCTTTTACTCCCAATAAGAGGACCAGTGGGAGTGGATAATGATGCCCCTATGGTGAAATTAAATCCCGATGTCATGCTAGATGTACCAAATGGGGACGTATGGACTATTGTACTCTGTGTAGACGTGCTAGATGGCATAGCTATGCTGACCTGAGGTATAGTAGTACTAGCAGTCGTGGTATTTGTCCCTTGTGTAGGTTGAGTTTGTAAGGTGCTAATATCAAATCCTGGAGGTAAGGTAGCACCTTTAGCTAGCAATTTTCCTAAAAACTGTTGACGATCATTTGCTAGGTACTCATCTACAAAAGAGGCAAACTCAGGGTCCTGTGCGGTAGCCTCTATCTCCTCTATTGCAATATGTCCTTGAGTGTTTGTAGTGGTGAATTTGTCTAATAGAGTCTTATGAGGTCTTGAAGAAAATGGATTGATGAACTCGTTTGGGTTCGACATGTTTTCTCTCTCTCTTCTCTTAGACCTAGTTTCAACCATGTAAGACACGCTCAATATGCGGGATATGCAAGACTATATTCTACAAACTATATGACTCTAGTCTATGTTTTTGGGATTTTCGTATGCAAATAATGAATGTACTAGGATGACACTAGTCTAGACTCTAAAGATGCAAAGTCTAAGCAACACCCTAAAGTGATCAATTCTATAAACCCAAGATGAAGGGACCAACTGCCTAAAGTCAAACCAAGGTGTCAATTTTGTTAAGTCAAGGAACCAATGTAGGACGAGGATCAAAGACAAGTTGAGTTTCCTAACTAGACTGATGAGCTAGGATGACTCTCTGTAGGACAAAGTATAAGATGATAGGACTAGGTTCAATGACAAATTTTGTTGACACTATGACCTTTTTAGAGTGTAGATGGTAAATCAATCCTAAAGTCTGTAAAGGTGACCTTTCTAGAAGTCTAATGCAAAGGTGATATGTACCCTAAGATGAAGCTAAACTCTAACTGAAGACAACCATGGTAATGAATAAATGAACCTAAAGGATGCAAAATTGAGCAAATCATTTTAGGTTTATGTTTCAAAGACTATTTGTGTGAAGACAACTAAAACTGGTATAACCGTGTTGACTGGATAGTGACTACAAATTTTGGTTTTCTGATAATCAGATAGATGCGTCGTAGGATTTAACAAATGCGGTTCAAGTTTAACAGTTGTAGTCTAAACTGATAGATGTGACTCAAAATCTACCAGATGCGACTCTAACTGCAGATGCGACTCGGAATATAACGCATGCGGTTTTTCCAAAGCAAATGCGAGCCAAACTGATAGATGTGACTCAATATTAACAGATGCGACTGACAATGATAGATGCGACTCTAAATTTAACAGATGCGACTCTAAAAATTAGATGTGAGTTTCTGGTGAATAGTTGCGACTCTCTATGAATTTTTAGTGACATGAAATTTAAACTGACTCCATTTTCTGTGATCAAATTCTGACAATCAAAGACAATCGTAAGACAAAGTGTTTTTAGTTTCAATTTTGGACTCAAAGAATGTTTAAAGTGATAACAGACAAGCACATCCTAATAGGCCAAAGGCCTAGGGTTTGTATACTTGGTATAGCCCACCTATTATACCCCGGGTTGGTGATGAACACCTTTCCTTCTAGAGAGTGGATAGCTTAGGAATTTGGTGGCATTGGCTCCCCTCCACAGCTCATTAACGTCTTTCGAGCACACCAATTCTGAATTCTTTGGGCAATGACCTCCCAAGAACTGCTATCTCTACTCAAGGGGATTAGTAGTGAGTATCTTCGGGCATGATACTATACCCTGCACTAATACCAAGCAACGACCACAAATAGGTTGGTCTCTAAAACAAAGGGTATTTAATTTGGGCATTCCGTTCGTGGGGTGTGATCCATACGGTGCGAGTCCCCAGATCCATCTCGGAACCACACTGCGTGATTCTTGGGTTTCCCCAAGACCCTTATATCCGGAAGTCCCTCGAGGTTGAGGTGCTCTTGAGTGCAGTCATCACGGGGTGAGTACTTTTCCCACCATAACAGGCCCAAGTTCTAGAGTTGGTAACCATTTCTCTTACACCTAGGATCGCACGGATGCACAAGGGAGAGGATACTTCAATATACCAATAAGGGTAACCAGACTTGTGCTTTTGCACCAAACACAGTAGACACTTGTTAATTTTAACCAAACAAAATATTTGCTACACTACCAAACAATCTGTTTCAAAATTTAACTAGGGTCTTCAACAAGCGTCCTGTAGAAGATCTCATTAGTAATTTTCAATATTGTCTTCATCAATCATCCTGCAAAACCTTGTTAACTCCAAATGGCCACATGCTGAAAATCAAATATCAGTAACACGAAAATCAATTGAAAATTCCAGATTGCCGAAAGCAGAAATAAAATTTTACTAGTCAATTGTGTCTCTTCGTTACTAGTCAAATGCGTCATTTCTGTTTCAGTTGCGGCTCAGGAAATCAATTGCGGTTCATGAATTGTCAGATGCATCATTTCTCTGTTAGATGCGGTTCAGAAAGTCAATAGCAGTTCAGGAATTGTCAGATGCGTCGTTTTGTATGAAAAATCTGAAAAAACCAAAATTAAAAGATCTACAAATTCGCGAAGATGGTGTCTTCACGTCGAGTTCACCAAATGTAACGCCAAATAAAAGCTTTGCACAATAGACAACAAAGAAGATCATTAGAAGCACAGATGCATACAATACTAAAATCTAATATGCAAATTCATTCATTAAGCAACAAAGAACATGGGAAAGTAAAAACGTAATTAAAACTAGAACAATCTCACCAATTTTCAAACGTATTTCCATGATTCATCTCGATTGCCCTTCTCCATTTTGCTTGTGTAGTATAATTTCCCTCAGATTTTCAAGTTCGTGCAAGTATAGCCTAAGATAATGATTAGCAAAATATTGAAGATTCAAGACAAAGTGCTCTCAAAAGTTATAAAATTCACGAGAGAGATTGGAATGAAGAATGACAAATCAATTTATAGAAAATTGATTATTCGAACGACAGGCCAAGATTGAAAGATGAATGGACGGTTGAGATTGACTGATTAGACATGCATTCTGATAACTGACAGTGATGACATGAGTGATTCGAATTAGAAATAGAATTAAAGATTAAATAAATGATTTAATCTTCAGTTCGGCATTCAAAACATAAGAAATATCTTTGCATGAAAAAGATGAAGATTGATTATCGACTCTTGTTTGAATGCATGCACAACACTTAATTAATTAAATAAGAATATTTAATTAATGCATGTACATACAATTGAGTTAGAAGCTGGGCGATTGGGACTTGTGAAGAGATTACTCGAGATAGCCACTCAGACATTAAATCAAAAGTTGAGCGATTAAAATAGATGTAGCTTAGGGTAAAAGTGAATACTTAGATAACTCACATAATTATCTAAAATATAGAGGAATGTGTTAAAATAGAATTAATGAATTAAATAATTCATTTAATTCAGAACTCAATATTCAAAGAATAATTAAATAAATAAGATTTATTTAATTAAATGATGAAGGGATTTAAACGAATAATTAAATAAATAATGAATTTAATTATAGTTGAAATATGATAAAGAGTAAATTAAATAAGAATTTATTTAATTTGACAAGATGGATAAGGTTAATTAGTAACATAATTAAATAAAAAGCGTTTATTTAATTAATCAGATAGAATAAAGAAAAGTGTAAATTAATTAAATAATTAAGATTATTTAATTAATAGAAGAAATAAAAGATGAATTAATTAAATAATTAAGAATATTTAATTAATAGAAGAAATGAAGACTATAGAGAATAATTAAATAATTGACATTATTTAATCATGACCATGAAGAATACGAATTATGAAGAATATGGAAGTCGCAGGCCTAAACCAGATTTCGGTGTCTACACTAGGCACCACACAAGCCTACAAGGATTGGTTCAGACCTCCTCTTCAGTTGACTGTTCCAGGTGAGGACCTGAAGGTACACAGGTTCAGAGGCAAGGGGAGAGGACGAGGATGAGCACGAGGACCGAGGGTCAAGATCTGATAGGACCCACCAGGGGTTCCCCCAATTCCGCCAGGTCACGAAGACATCTAGATGTAGGATTAGTAGCAAGATCCGCCAGTCCCACCACCACGAGCCGAGGGTGAGGATCAGTATCATGTACAGCCACGAGTACAACAAGCAAGGTAGAAAGATGCATGGGATGCCTTGATTTTACATCTACAAGCTTAGGTATAGGTAGTGACGGTAGAGACGAACCAGGAACGGGCTAAGAGGGAGCAGCTCAGAGCATAGAGGGACCAGATTGTGCAGCAGCGATAGGCTGCTGAGCTACAGGAAGCCACAGAGCTAGGCCATAGGCAATAGATTGAGAGCATGACAGCCTCTACATCCCAGGGTACAGTGCTGGTTCGATCTTACAAGGATGCTATCTAGGAGATAGAGTATTATCACCAGGCCTACTACGACATTGTACCCAGAGCAGATTGGGTTCCTGAGTACTCAGAGCGGGCTAGCCAGAGACTACCAGAGGGTCACAGTGATAGGGGTGAGGGAAACATTCACGAAGATCGACCCTAATCGAGATGCTATGATGCATTTTTTGTGCCTTATGGGCTCTTTTTTGATAGCTTGATGGGAATTTTGTACTGATTGACATATATGTACAGTGATCCAATTTTATTCCATGTGCCTTGACATGATTCATCCCTTGGATTTCCTCTCATGTGTTTGTCTTATCTTCCCTGTGTCTTGTTCCTATAAAAGACTGGAAGATGTTTCATTTTAAGTTAAGTTCAGAATTTGTGGATGTCAGAAGAGCCAAAAATTCTTTAAGTTTTGTTATTTTTTCCTATTTTCTAAATAATTCCAGATTAAAAACTTTTATGCACATAGAACCGATCAATATTGAAGCTAATTTGAAAGCTACTGACTATAATGTTTTTTAGCTAGTTGTTTGTTTGATTGGACAAGATTGTATGCTATGTTGTTTAATCATGCATATAAAACCTACCCATTGTCCAAATTAAACCCCCTTCTTTAAAAGCTCACACCATTATATGCCTAGGTGTGAAGCAATTTAGTGAAGTATAGAGTGGTTTTCTTTGATATGGTTAATTCTTGGGGCATGCGTGGATGATACCCGAGAGCAATTTTACTTTTCAAGTATTTTTGATGCTTTATTTTAGATTAGATGTTTAAATTTTAGAAAATGTACCAAAAAATAGATGAATGAATGGAAATTTATTGAAAATATTTTGTTTCCATTGTATTGCTGAATGCATAAATCTAAATCTACTTAAGAGACATCAAATTTGTTTGGAATTCATGAAATATTATTGCATATTTATTGATTTCATGGAATTTTCTAATAATCAACTTGAGAATATATTTCACTGAACCTTATGATTCCTTTTAGGACTGTAAATTACCATTTACCCCTCGTAATTAACAACATGATCACAATGAACCTTGGCGTGAACCTAGTATGGTCAAGACCTAACTTAAACGATCCTTGGCATTAAGCTAAGTTAGCCTGAAGATTTAGGTTATCCTGGTTCAGTATTTCAAGTAGTGATAGATTCTCGTAGTTTGCTTATGAGGATTTATCTACAATATTGGTGTGTGACTAACTCTATGATCAATAGGAACTAGCACTAGAAGGATGGACTCATATCTTTCCCTTTGGTTTTGTTTGGAATCAGTATTAGTTCTAGGTTTTGATCTAGTTTCTTGTAAGATGATAGTTTATGCAAGCCAGTAATAAGAACATGGAAGTTGAGAAGCTTCAGGGAATTCTTATCTAGAGATTGCATCCTTTTAGTTTGTTCACCTTTGGTAGGGTCACTGAGTGTAGAATTCATGATACAACTGACCATGGTGAACTTGATTGTGAAACTTTTTTGAGTATGGTAAGATTGGCCATGCATAAAGTGATTTTATTAACAGAAAATGTTTTGACTTCTAGAGAAAAAGGAACCGTTAATGAAAATAATTTCAAATTCTGATAACATGCATAATCCTAGTGAAACTGAAAATGTTAAGAACTTAATTGCTAAATCAAAACGGTTTGTTAACTGTAAATGTTATGAAGAAAATCTCAAGGTTTTATAGGAAAACAAGTAAGAATGTCGAGACTTGGAAATACTACACCAAAAATGAGGAAACAAAAGTGGTGAGTCATCATGTCTCTCACACGTGGAAGATGATCATGAAGTAGAAAATTAGGAAAACAGAGCGGGAGATGTGTGTTTTTTTCTACAAATTGAAAATTCACAAGCTAAAAAGGGAAATTTTCTTGATCTCATGCAAAATATAGAATATCAAGTTTTTACTTTCTCTCTCTTTGATGATAGTGTAAAATTTGCTATTGCATCATCTAACAAAGTAAAGGCAGGGCTGAAGACTTGAAGAAATGAACACAACCATTCATGGAACTGAACAAAACGAAGAAGAAAACCATGAATCAAGGTTGGGGGAAGGCAGAGTATGGAAGACTTTGTGAAGTTGTGTGCAATCAACCTTTAACAAGGTTGTTTTCATACATATAAGCCAATTTATTGGTAAGTACACCTTTGAATTTACGTTTATTAAACGCAAAAAATTTAAGATAATTCATTGTTGTAGTAGGGACTTTGAAGCTTATTCAAGTGAATTTAAATATAAACTTGCTATAATTTGTATGAAGAATATTATGAAAATAGTGATAGAGATTAAAGTAAATTGCTTAGTTAGGGTTAATTGTTGGTTAGGGTATTTTTTCTTAGTTATTTAGGGTTAGTTTTCTTTCGTAGGCTTTGTTTTTTTTTCTATTTCGTTCTTTGCATTAACAAATTCTACTTAATTTAATACAAACATGAGAGTAAATCTAAATATTCTAGAAAAATTGCACTGTGAAATGAAAATAGAAAAAAACATACATAGTAAATACATGCTTAAGTAAAAAAAAGAATTTTTTTCATATATATATGCGTATATTTTGTATAACATGAAAATACAAAATTTTCTCACTGTAAAAGTGCAAAAAAAACAAAAGGGAGGAGTTGAGCTGTATGAATAGGGTGGCCAACTAGTCAATTTGGGACACTTCATCTATGAGAGTAGAATATCCTAAGTAGGCATTGTTTCAGTGAGTGTCAAAGTCAACGGTATGGAGGTCAGTTAGAAAAGGCCAGAGAGGAAATATTTCTCCTTGTTACAGAAAGCAAGGGATGTCATCAGCAGAGGGGATCCCAATGGCTAGGTGCGCAATAGATAGGATGTAGTCCAAGTTCCACAAGAAATTAGGTTGCACTATCAGGTTTGCAGCTATCTCAACTTCTTCAGCAAAGAGTCCAAAATCTAGAAGTGAGGCTACGAACCACAAATCCAAGTAAAAATTTAGCTGGTAGTATGCTTTGGATTCAATGAAATTTTGTTTGAGAACTAGGTGTAGATTTGGTGTAGTAAAAATAGGAGTCCATAGAAAGAAAACTTTTCCAAGCCACTGGGTAGTAATGCAAACCATGAAACCATTCTAGTGGCAAACATAGGTCAAGAAAATTGGAGTATCCATGGCCTGGAAGCAAGCAAGCACAAGTAGAGTGAAAAAGCTAAATGATAATTGAAAGGAAGAAAATGTGAATAATTTGAAAGAGAAGTTCTTAATTTATAGAAAATCGCAAAGGAGTTGTAGTACATAATTTCCTAGAGTGAAGTCTTGAGAAATGCAAATTGAGGTGGAAATTGGAAAATCTTCTATAGAGAAGAATGTTAAATCAAATTAATTCTCACATAATTAGTGGCAATTTGCTTCAAATTTTTCTAGTACGAAGATCATGAACCGAGTAAATTGAAGGTTTCAAAATTAATGGTGGTTATTTCATTATATTTTATTGGGTCATATTAATCATGAAGGTGTCCATGTGTGCAATGTAGAAAGGAAAATTGAGCCAGTAAGGTAGCACACATCAACATCTGGGAATTGAAAAGAAATAATGTGCGTGTTAAGATGTGTGAATTACATGTAGAGTATTACAACCAGAATTAAGAATCATGATGACAACTTTGATGCATTAATGTGGTGCAACACTATCAAATCAAAATTGCTAGCCGAATATTTAGTGGTTGTCATAAAATTAAAGATGGAAGGGTGGTAGTCGATAGTTCTAAATTTAGATCTAATTTGGTGATTGAATTGTTTGTTGCTAAATTTTAACTTATGCATATTTTTTAACATATAGCTGTAAGAGAGGGGGACCAACCACCTCAAGGCCCCACATCACAGAGAGCTAAGAGCAGAGGGTTGCCCTAACTTACCTCACTTTAAAGGGATGTTTTGGGAATAGGGATTGAGAATGATGAGTAATATAATGTGCCTCAATCACTCTATAGATCCAAACTTTATTTTGGGCTAGGTGAGCTAGTTTTTGGAGTCAGTATTGTGCCTCAAACAACTCTCTGTCTGAGGATGACAACGTAGTTCTGGGACATCAACAGGACACGCTAGAGTCCGTACGGTCATAAAACAATGAACACAGTACAAACTACTCAAAAAATAACTAATCGGCCTAGCTAGTTGGTTTTAATGGGAAAAAAAGAATAATAAGGTAGGAAAAATATAAATGAAGATGATAAAGTAGGTAGATAAAGGCTAAAGTAAAAAAGATAATCTTACAAAAATGCATGTTCGCTATCTAGCTCCACACGCTCTTTCACCTGTACACAAGAAGGAAGGGGAAAATTGTTGGGGATGTATAGGGGCTTGCCTCAGTTAGACCCCCGTTTTGGTGTCTCCACCTCCATGGACGGAAACATAGCAACGAGATAGAAATATACGATAAAGAAGCAAAAAAAGTAGAGATTGCAATAAACACTACAAAACAATAAAGAGCTACTCAACCAAATCGTAAAGGAGAGGAACGAAACGTTACCACATCCACCAAGAGCTCACTAGAAAATGGAGGAGAATTCGAACTTGGAAAGGAGAGTGTCACAAGACTCCAAGTCCACACTACTAATGGCTTGCTTCACACTTTCTTTCTAGAGTTGATAGAGTGTTGTTTCAATGGAGTGTTGAACTGCTACTTGAGAATGGAGAGAATGCTGGAAAAATGCTTGAGAGTGTGAGAGAAAGAAGGATTGAATACTTAGAGGTCAAAGTGAAGTGAGAATGAATGAATTTGAAGGAGAAGAAGGAAGAATCTGCCATTTTCAAGGTTGGTTGGTTGAAGAGGGATGTTACAAATCGACTCTAATTGAAAGTGTAACGTAACGCATCTACCAACTTCAGATGTAGGAATCTGTCAGGAACATAAGTATTCCATGCGGATGTTTGCACACTACATGAGGGTCCATGAAAAATATTCTCCTACCGACACCACAGATAGATGCCAAGTGAAAGGAAGGAAACTAGCTAATGTGGAATTTTGACTTCGGATTTGGTTTTCTAAGGTGAGGATGTGTAAAAGGGGAATTTGCGTAAGGGGTGCAAATTGATCCTATACATTTCCCCCTGAATTTAGTGAGCATGAATACTAATGAGTGATTTAGTAAAGTAGATCAAAGAGTTAGTAGGGTTAGCAATTTATACCTAAACCATTGAGGAAGCAGACCACAATTCGGCAAGCTTGAAAGCCTAGGGTAGGAAAATAACTCCATAGCCCCACAAAACTATGAAGTTGTAAATGAAAGCATCTTATAGGGCCGTAGAACCACAAAGAGTCGACCCCCAAGATCTCTCACATGAAGGAAGCCCCAAGAATTGATCACCTCACAAGCCCGCATACCTGCAAGGAAGGTTTCCTCCAATATCTCTCACATGAAGGAAACTTAGAAAAGTGCCCTAAAGGCCCACAGACCTATAGGGAAGGCATCCTCCAAGATCTCTCACATGAAGGAAACCAAGAAAAAGTGCCCTATAGGCCCGCAGACCTACAGGGAAGGCATTCTCCAAGATATATCACATAAAGGAAACCCCAGAAAAAGGGCCCTACAGGCCCACATACCTACAAGGGAGTGACCCCCAACATCTCTCACATGGAGGAAGCTCAAAGGAAGCACTTTATAAGCCTATAGACCTACAAGGAAGGTTTCCTCCAAGATATCTCACATGGAGGAAACCCAAAAAAGGAGACTCCACAGAGTCAAAAAGCGGCTTTACAGGTGCACCTACAAAGCGACATGTTTACCTACAGATAGAACATGTCTAAAAGTGGCCATGTAGGAAAGTAAGCAAATAGTCACACAGACCATCAACAAGTTGAAATTTTTTCAAAGGGGTCCACTTAAGAGGCGCTATTTGAAAGTGTAGAAGAGATGTTTTTTCTCAAATTGATTCAACACCAAGGAATCCTTTTGAAATATATTCACTTCATGAAGGAATTCAAAAGGAAGAAGATTCCCCCTTGCGAGGGGAAGGTCAAAGTTGCTTCCTCCTCAAGGGAAAGTTCTCAATTTCTTTCTTTGCGAACCCATGATGAAGGAAACATGTTCCATTAGGGGTCCAAGTCGAGAATGTGATTCTTTGAAAAAGTTTGCAAAGATTCTTGAGAAAATATTCATTAGAAACGAATATATTTTCTAAGTATCAAATTAATGGTGTTGTCATACATGAAAGGGACAACTCAAGCAAAGAAGAGAGAAAGATAATAAAAGAGTGAAAAAGAGATAATCACAAACAAAGGGCATATGGGTGATCTAGTATTTCAGGGTTAGAGCTACTCATAAATATATGTAAGTATAATAATAGTAGTATATAAAATGAAATTTCATCAACCCCCTACTATATCAGACCATGTGAAGAATGCACAAGAAAACAAAGTAAAAATAAAAAATTGGGTCAACATGGAAGGGAGGCCTAAATTCCCCCAACACTTTGGATCATCCCCAATTTATCAAAAATCAATCACAAACATGGAAGAATGATGACACAAATAGAAGAAGGTTAACAAAAGAAAAAATATGATTGTATCCAAGAACCAACAAGGGTGACAAGGGTCATCCTGGAATACATATCATGATCATGGGGGAAAACATCACAACACCCACACACATCTAATATAATCTAAAGATAAAGAAGAGGTCTCCCCCTAACACTCGTCGACAAAGAGGTCATCCACTTTCCACTCTAGATCATCATAAGGGGAAGGAGGATGAGCTTGTAGTGGTGGAATATCAAGGGGAGGAGCTTCCAACCCTCCCACAACAAGGGCTAAGGAAGAAGGCCCCACGAGGTATCCTTCACTCGGCTCTTATGGAGCTATGGTCAGTGATTTTGCAAAAATCATTGACAAGGCCAAAAATTTGTCCAGAGAGTTAAACATGCACTTTGTTAGAGTGTCATGTTGTATCTCAATAGATGAAGAGGGTTGTGCTTGAGGTTCACTGCTAGGCTCATTGAGTGACTCAGGAGTAGTGATGAACTCAGGAGAATCTAGGGCTAGTTTCATTACTAGGATGAAACACGCTAGCGCAGGACCACCCTTTAGAGAAGGTGGTTCCTCTTACACCCCCCATTGCTGGAAGGGTCATCCTCCATCTTCTTCTTTGTCAGGGGATGTGAACTCCCTATAGACAAGGTAAGAGGTGCAGAGGAGGAGGAGGAGGAGAAAACCATGATAGATACCACTGAAGTATTTGGCATATCCATGGGCTTAGGGAAAGGAGGGATGTTTGAAAGGGACATCAACAAGGGTGTCTCCATCGAAGGAGAGATAAACACCTACACCTTTTTGGGGTTGGGCGCATTTGTACTCATGGTAGAATTTAGAAGTGAGAATGAAATAGATTGAATGGAAGTAGGGGGAGGAGAGAGAAGGACGCATCAGGAGACCCTAAGACAAGGGTGGTTGAATCCTCTTCCTTCTTTTGCAAAGTGGTTTGCTTAGCCTCGGGAGCCTTTCTTTGATGCTTGCACTCACATGCAAGGCAGTTTCTGCAACTCTTCAAGCCAGAGACCAGAGGCTACGAGGGAATGGAAGGTTCCTGCTCAGCCATGGGAGTGTCCACTTCAACTATTTCTAGTGGTGGGATAGGCTCCTGAATGGGAGCAGGAGGAAAAGATTAAGAAATGACATGGGGAGTTCTCTCCAATGCCTTAGTAGATGGTCTCTTCCCATTTACTTCTTTGGGGGTAGAAACGATGGGAGGCTGCAAAGGCCAAGACATAGAGGATTCCCCACGGAGACCTTTTCTCTTGCCATACAAGTAGTACCAAGGTATGGGTGGCTTTGTAGGGAGGTTTGATATCCTGATCTTAGGCTTATGCCAAGCAGGTATCATCAAACTTAGTAGATAAAATCTAGGCATATTCATCTAAAACTCTTCTCTAAAAACAAGAGTGGGAGAGCCATCCTAGGAATGGGGTAGCTTCTCTTTTACCTTTCGTGAAGGGGAGGCAACTGATTATTATGCTACTAAGAGGGTCAATTCTGGCTATCCCTTGCCCCTAGTCTTATACTTCACATAATTTTTGTAAAGTAGGTTCATTCTTTGAGGGAGTGAACTGATGGGGGTGGGCCAAAAATGATCTGAGTAACCCCCATGGGACACCAATGGTTGGTGTCTAGTGTCATGCGCTACATGAACAACACCTTCATGGGAGAACTTCAAACATTTATGAATTATGGAGGTGATTCCATTCATGGAAGCTAGCCAAGGTATGCCCAACTTCATCCTAAAAATATCTGACTCTGGAATAACATCAAAGACTCTACCTACAACCTTGGGTCCTATTAGGACATACAAAGTTATCGAGCCGTATAATTTTAGACAAAGACCATTGTGCATATGAATGGTAGATTTTTTTTCTTCATACTCCTTTCTATGCAATGAATTAAGCCGCAACGTCTCTTCTATAATGACATTCACCTAGCTCGCGGGGTTGACTAAGACTCCTATCACAATGTTGCCATTGAGGCGAGTGGGAATGTAGAGGGGAGAGGGCTTGTTGTTTAAGGGTAAATCCTATGACATGAATGTCACATCCGGGGAGCTAGATGTAGGTTGTGTGGTAGGAGTAACCATGACCATGTTAACATATGCCTCAGGCTAAGTGGTAGAATTAGAGGGATTGATAATCATGTTGGTAGAGTGTGACGAAAATGGGCCCGTGTATATTTGTAACTCACTATTCACTTTTGCCACCAATTTGTTTGTATTTTTTTACTTCCATCAAGATGAGTAGTACCATCCTTGATGCAGTTCTATATCTCATGATGCAAGAACATACAACGTTCAGTATCATTCCCATTAACGCGATGGTATTGACATAAGGTATTTAGATCATACCAACTAGGGAGAGGTTCCTTGAGAGGTTTGAGGTTCTCTAAGGTTATGATCTTATCCTTTAGCAACTTTTGCAAGATGGAAGAATAAGATTATGCTAAATTTATAAACTTTTTGTTGCATCTGAGGCCATTATCATTCGTAGCGGCCACTACATTCGCAATAGCCTTTCCTTTTCCAGAAATTGATACAATGGAGTTTCCTTCTAAATGGGAGTGTGAGGAGGATCCCCCAAACTGAACTACTATTTGTTGATACTCTCATATTGCAACACACAAATGCGTGAAAGAAGGGTATTTCATAAGGGAAAATTTCTCCTGCCAAGGTCTTTGTAAGTTCCCTATGAACACCTTTTGCACACTAGAATCAAAAAATGGATATGAGATTTGTAAAAAGAGCGCTTGGTATCATGCTATAAAATTAGTAATATTTTTTGTTATCAGCTTGTTTGCATTGGATGGGATCTAAAAAGGTTATCTTTAGTCCTATGTTGGCTTGGAACTGTCAGAGAAACTAATTTACAAGTTGATCAAATGAGAAGATGAAATTTTTGGGTAAGGAATAGTACCATTCCAGTGTTGTATCCTTAAGAGATCAAGGGAATAATTTTTCCATCAATGTATCGTGATGGAAGAATCAATACATAGGGCGTTAAAGGTGAACATGCATTTGTGGGTCCCCTTTACCACCATATTTTTCAAATTTGGGAATCTCCATTCCTTGGGAGAAGGGAGTGTTTAAAATTGCTACCAATAATGGAATATGTCAAAAAAAGGATTGAAAGATAGACTGGGCAGAGGCTTGGGAGAGACTCACCAACTGGCTTTGCATCTTACCCATATTCTGAAGAAGAGTATTCATAATAGGGTCTTGGGATGACAAAGATCTAGTGGAACCTCCTCTAGAACCACCACCGCAACCACCTTTAGAACCACCAGTGTGACCACCACTAAAACCACTGCTAGAGCCACCATCACTAGTAAGGCCTCCACCGAAGCCACCTCTGCTTTTGAAGCCACCACCACTAACAAAGCCCCCACCACTCAATCCACCAAAACCTCCACCACTAGAGGTGATAGGAGGGGTGAAACTAAAACCCAAGGGTATTCTATTTGCATTGATAGTTTTGGATCCCTCAGAGGTAGATGGGATGCTAATCGATGGGATTGTGTTAGCCATGTACATAGGAATGGGAGGCATCAACATTCCTAGCTTTCTCTCATGGTCCTTGAAAGTGGCCCCTTGTATAATGTTAGGATTTCTTGGAGGAGCACATGCTTTAGTCAAACTAGAGAGACTAATAAGGAGTTATATGCCTATTTGGTCTTTTCCCACTATATACTTTATTTCATTGATAACCCTAGCGGCCCTATCCATCTTTGGGTCCCTTTCCATGTGATTCTCCAAGTCACCTAGTACTTTGCTAAGGATAGAAATATATTCTAAAGGAATGTGAATGACATCATTATTGTCTACCAAAGACAGTGTAGGAGATGCAGGAGGAGTGGGGATGCGATTAGTCTGATTGGAGATCCCTACTTGACATCTCGATAACTACTCCTAAGTGGCAAGACCAATGATGGATCTAGCAAAAAGGCCTATAGAGAAACCAGTAGCGACCTTCATCCTCTCCATTAGAAGGTTTTGCAAACTTCTCCTAACAATATACCTGGAAGTTGTGGACTGGGTTGTGATTCTCATAAACCTTCACAACACTCAAGTGTTCAATGATCATAAGGTACCAGGGAAAAGTATCAATACCAATGAATGGACGGATGTTAGTTCATGTCAGGTTCACCAAAAATGTAAGAGAGGGGGACCAACTATGTCAAGGCCCTAGGTCATGGAGAGCTGAGAACTGAGGGCTACCATAAATTACCTCACTCTAAAGGGATGTTTTGGGAATAGGGATCGAGAATGATGAGGACCATAATGTGCCTTAATCACTCTACAAATACAAACTTTAGTTTGGGCTATGCGAGCTAGTTTTTGGAGTTGATACTATTCCTCAGACATCTCTTTGTCCAAGGACAACAGTGCTATTCTTGGATGTTAGCATGGTGCCTTGGAGTCTGTACAATCAAAAAATAGCGAACACAGTATGAACTACTCAAAAACTAACTAATTAGCTTAGTTGGTTGGTTTTGATGGGAAAAAAATAAAATAAGGTAGGACAGATACAAAAAAAGATGATAAAGAAGGTAGATAAAGGCTAAAGTAATAAAGATAATCTCACAAAAATGCACTTTTTCCAGCTAGCTCCACAAGCTCTTTCAACTGCACACAAGAAGGAAGGGAAAATTGTTGGGGCTGTATAGGGGCCTACCTCAGTCAGACACCCATTTTGGTGTTTCCACCTCCATGGACAACTAGATAGCAACGAGATACAAATATGCAATAAAGAAGCAAAGAAAGTAGAGATTTCAATAAACACTACAAAATAGTAAAGAGCGACTCAACCAAATCACAAAGGAGAGGAGCGAAACATTACCACCTCCACAAAGAGTTCACTAGCCAATGGAGGAGAATACAAACTTGGAAAGGAGAGTCTCACAATACCATAAACCCATGCTACTAGTGGCTTGCTTCACACTTGCTTTGTGGAGTTGACGAAGTGTTGTTGCTGCAATGGAGTGTTGAAATGTTGCTTGAGAATGGAAAGAATGCTGGAAAAATGCTTAAGAGTGTGAGAGAAAGATGGATTGAATGCTTAGAGGTCCAAGTGAAGTGAGAATGAATGAATTTGAAGGAGAAGGAATAATTTGTCATTTTTTAGGGCTGATCAGTCGAAGAGGGATGTTACAAATCGACTCCAATCGAAAGTGTAACACCTCTTCCAACTTTAGATGTAGGAATCCATCCAAGACGTAAGCGCGCCAAATGGATGTCTGCATGCCATGCGAGCGTCCCTGACAAATATTCTCCTATCGACACCATAGATAGATGCCAAGTGGAAGGAAGGCATCCAACTGATGTGGAATTTCAACTTTGGATTTGGTTTTCTAAGGTGAGAGTGTGTAAAAAGGGAATTTGTGTAAGGGGTGCAAATTCACTCCTATACAATAGCAAATTATAGTTAGTTGGGATTGGGCATAAGGGTGGTAAAATTTAGATGGAAAGTCACACTTATATAGAATAATTAAATGAGTTTCTAGGAAATGGTGAAATGATGAAGGGGTTTGTATTGAATGAAAAATCAAAAGCTAACCTTCGATAGACCACTATAATTCCCAACCTAATAGTGGGATTCATTGCTTCCAAGTTAAAGAAAGTGGGCTTATATTGCAACATCTAAAAAAATGAGTATCAAAGAAATATCAAAAGAGAAAAAATTCAACTGTTTAGGCTATCCAAATATCTCTACTAGGGCTATGGATGCCTGGCTGGTAGTAGAGCTATGTTTGGTTGAATTATAGAGATAACCTTGTTGGGGCTATGGATGCATGACTGGAAACAAGGCTTTATCCATGGTTGGATTTGGAGGATTACCAAACTATCTAGTTCAAAGCCAATAAACTAGTTTTTTCACCAAGTTTCAGAAACTAAAATTAACCAAAGCACACACTAGTAATTTCCAAAGAAATTTTATTGTCTTTATGTCAGAATCTAGGTAAAGATAAGATGTTACTATTCTAAAATATGTATAAGTTGAGATTTTTAGCGGATTATTTAATCTTGAATTTCTTTTAAATTTTGTTTTATTGGTTGCAAGTTGTGTGGTCTCACAACACGCCCCAAGATTGTAAAGCTTGGGGATCTAAATGAAAACTAATGTTTATGGAAGGTGCTGGATAGAGGAAGAGATCGTCAAAAGGTAAAAGTAAGGGAAATATTTCTAAGAATTTTGTGATCCAAGAGTATTGAGTATCAGGAACCGAGTACTAGGAAGCAAAAGATGTAAAAATGTTGTTGCAAAGTTTTGGGTACAATGTTTCGGTCCCACAGTAGAGGTTCGATAAGATGAAAGTTCTAGTTAAAATTGAGGTTTGGGAAAATTTACTGGTATCAGGTACTGGGTATTGGGTGACTATGTTAGGTTTAAAGTTAAATGTTTAATGTTTCCCAAAGGTCCAAAGGTCTGGTAACCCCACTTGAATACAATAATTATGTAAGAATATAATATTTTAAAAGTGTGATACTTATGATGGTTTAACATGATGATTTATTAATAATGTTTTTTTTTTCATGAGAGTTTTATGAATGTTTTAAAATGGATTTAATGTGTGGAATTTGTACTTAAAAGAGAAGAAAATTGTAATGCAATATTTGAGTATGGATGGTCAAAAAAATTTGGATCACAGATAGAACCATATCTAGATTGGGAAACACATTTTGGGGAGTTATATGCAAAGGAGCTTGAGTTTGTCGGTATACACATAATCCTGGTATTTCGAATGCAGCGAGAGAAAGCACCAACCTCTGGTGTAACACATTCTTGAGAGTAGAAAGCCCAAGGAAGAACCAAGATGTAGGAATAGGATGATAAAGAAATTATTCTAAATGTATGGGAAAGTTCCTACATACTATCCGGATTTAAGTTATTATCCTGGAAATAATAAGAAGATAAAAGACCTGAAAGATTTCAATGTGCTAAGGAAGGTTGACATCTGTTGACTTTGTTAGTAATTCTCTTTCCAATTGTCATATTCCATGTGCCTTGACATGATTCATCCCTTGGATTTCCTCTCATGTATTTTTCTTATCTTCCTTGTGTCTTGTTCCTATAAAAGATCGGAAGATGTTTCATTTTAAGTTAAGTTCAAAATTTGTGGATGTTAGAAGAGCCAAAACTTCTTTAAGTTTTATTCTTTTTTCTTATTTTCTGAATCATTCTAGATTAAAAACTTGTATGCACATAGAACCGATCAATATCAAAAATAATTTGAAAGCTACCAACTAATATCTTTTGTAGCTGGTTGGTATTTTAGTTGGACAAGACTGTATGCTACATTGTTTAAGGGTGCATACATAACCTACCTAGTGTCCAAATTAAACCCCCTTCTTTAAAAGCTCACATCATTCTATGCCTAGTTGTGAAGCAATCTAGTGAAGTATAAAGTGGTTTTCTTTGATTTAGTTAATTCTTGGGGCATGCATAAATAATACCCGAGAGCAATTTTACTTTTCAAGTATTTTTGATGCTTTATTTTAGATTAGATGTTTATATTTCAGAAAATGTACCAAAAAAATAGATGAATGAATGAAAATTTATTACAAATATTTTGTTTCCATTGTATTGTTGAATGATTAAAGCTAAATCTACTTAAGTGATAGAAAAATTGTTTGAAATTCATGAAATGTTATTGCATATTTGTCGATTTCATGGAATTGTTTGATAATCACCCTAAGAATATATTTCACCAAACCTTATGATTCCTTTTAGAACTGAAAATTACCATTTACCTATCATGATTAACAACATTATCACAAAAAACCCTAATGTGAACCTAGTATGGTAAAGAATTGACTTAAACGAGCCTTAGGATTAAGTTGAGTCAACCTAAAGATTTAGGTTGTCTTGGTTCAGTCTTTTGAGTAAAGATAGATTCTTGCAGTTTGCTTGTGAGGATTTATCTACACTGTTGGTGTGCAACTAACATCGTGATCAACACAATACATGTCAATTATTACACATAATCAAATATTTTTTGCATTTAGTACATCACATCATTCAATTAAATCACAATATAGCATTAATTCATCTCATAAACACATATATGTTGAATCAAAATACTCATATGGCTAAAAGTAAAAAGTCATGTCACACTTTCAGCCAACTTATTAGCACAAGTGAATTTAAATATTTCTAACTAAAAATTAATTTTGGTCAAACATATGATCTAGCTAGATTCATTGTAGCTAAGTTAGATATGGCCATAACTTTTCCAAAGATTTTTTTTCACTAAATGTATATATAACACCACTTTCATGTCAATTTACCAAAAAAATGAAATTATTTGAAAAACTTGATGTTTCAATAACTCGTCATGTAAATAGTATTTTTTAAAATATAAAAGTACCCTTTTGTATATATATATATATATATATATAATTATAGCTTTCAAATATGTATAGATTTTAATATTTTAGTTATTTTTTATTTTTACTAAAAGTAAGTTATCAATACCAAAATATAAGGTTGATTATCTTATCAAGAAAAAATACTTAAACTTATTAAATTTAAAAAAAGAAGGTATAGTAGATAAAAGATTCTATATCAAGATGGTATATTTTTTCTATTTTGGATAAATAGTTAAGAAAAAAGGTGACATCCCATGAGACTAGTTGTGTTTTCAATACACACATTTTAATAATTATTTTTAAAATGGATTTATCAAAATCGAGAAAAAATATATCCATGTACGAAAGTAAGTTTTAACTTGTAAATACACAAAAATTGAAAGAAAAAAAATTACTATATAAAGTGCGACATCCTATTTAATGTCAATTTTTCAATATTTTATTATCAACTAAATTATATAGTATCAATTTTTTATAAAAAAATATTGTAGACATGTAAAAATGACCTAACACTTATCACACATCCTGAATGATATTTTATCATCATCAACATCATTATCATCTAATATCACTTCTTATCATTTACATCAAAAACCCTAATTTCCTCATTCAACTAAATAAAATTACATTATTTAATTAATTCAAATTTTCATCATTTTTGACTAATTAAATAAATTTCATTTATTTAATAAAGTCCTAATATAACTTTATTCCTCCTCATTAATTAAATAACATCAATTATTTAATTATGTCGCTAATTTACCTTATTCCCCTAAGTCAATTAAATTATTACCACTTAATAGTATAATTAAATCACTTTCCCCTAAACTTGAATAATTAAATTAATTATTCAAAATATTATTCAAAAAGGTCAATGAAACAAATACAACTTTATTTGTAAAAGTCAAAAATGACTTGCACGTTCAACTCAAAAAGTCTTAATTAATTAATTCAACTAATTAATTATCCTCACCCACTTTTATGATTGAGCAAATTATGATCACCGATTTCTCACTCTAATTGGCTAACTAATCCCACTATTTCCTAATTGATGCATTTGTTCTTCAATCCCACTAAAGGCTCAAACTAATTTCCTCAATTCCACTGATTAGGTAATCTATTTCCTCTGATTGGTCAATTAACATCCTTAATTGATTTGATCATAGAAGCTAACTAAGCAATCTAATTCTTCTCAACAACTTTCGACCATTGATCAAGACTTTCTACTATGCAATCTCAATCATTCATTTCAAAATGTAAAATCTATATAACAATCCTCTTCATCCTCAAAAATCATCAAAGAATTGACATATTTTGTACAACGAAGTAATGCTGAATTGAAAATCAATTTCTCACAAGCTTTTACACACATCTTCGATCAACATCGCACACATCGAAGCTTTTGTAATGCATAATGGAGGATTTACATTGATACAACGACAATCCAACATCATTTGCGAATACACTTTGACATAGGATGGTGAAGGTTTTAGCTTTGAATTCATTATGTTATAGAGAAAAGAGATAATCAGATCAAGTTTCGATCATTTTTCCATCCCGATGTGGATCAGATCTAGGTTTTTTTTCCAAAAAAATGCATACTTACTTTGAGACAATGGAACTCATGGTTGTTCACCGGGTAAGGAGTCCTAAAAGGTGAGAAACATACACTCATGGATAGTATGCACTCACACACATGCAAGTGGCTATGGGGAAAGTCAAGCCTCGTAATGGGCTTTCTGCTCAACCATACCAAAGTTATACCTCTTGATAACTTTAATAAGGTGCCATAGAAGAAAATGACTTTTTGAGCTTCACAAGACAAGAAAAAAATTCATATTCTTGGAGCTCATGAACAAACGTGATGGCACCAAAGGCATGCAAGCTATGTTATGCAAGGTGGAAATATAAAAAATGAAAAATGCAACATGCAAAGAATGTTCAAAGGATTCTTGTTTAGTTCATGCAAGGTCTTTAATTTAGGGAACATTATGTCTAACGTCTCCAAGAGAGGACCAATCAAAGAATAGAAAATTCATAACTTAGGGGATGTAGTGTGTCTCATCAAGACACTAAGAGGAATGTAATATGCTAAGATAGATCACACTCAGGAAGGACATCACACCTAGTGTCATCCACAAAATTACAAAATGCATTGTATGAAGTAAGAAGGTTGCACTAAGAACCAAGAAAAAAGAGAAAAATGAAAAGGAATAATGCTAATGTGTGCCCCCACTTTAAAGGAATTGCTGCACACCATACTGTGAGCAATTACTTTAAAGTAGCAAATGAAAAATGCTAAAAAAAGAAATACATGAGAGACAACTTGAAAAGCCCTATGCCAAGTCATATGTTTCCAAGTAAGGCTACATCATGTGAAGGAAAGGAAAAAGAAAAGGAAGGGGGTTGCCCCCAAAATGAAAACACCAAACAAATAAGGGATCTATGAATTTGGGGTCAGTATGTTCTTTGCTGCAATGTTTTTTAGAGAGCTCAGAATTGTCATCATTCCCCAAATACACAGAACTAGGAGAATGACACAAAGAGAGCTAAAATAAAGAAAAACCTCTTGGGTCAACATGGAAGAGACATAGGGTGTCTCGATGCCTTGCATCATACCCAAAAGGAAGGCACAAGAAAAATGAAAAAAGAAAGGTGAAAGAAAAAGGAAAAGCTTTTGGCTCAACATGAAAGAGACATGAATGTCTCAATTCCTTGCATCATCCCCAAAAGGAAAACACAAGAAAAAGACAAAAGAAAAGGAAAAGAAAAAGAAAATCCTTTTGGGTCAACATGAAAGAGACATGAATGTCTTGATGCCTTGCATCATACCCAAAAAAAACACAAGACAAATGAAAAGATAAGGTGAAAGGAAAAAAAAGGGAAAAAAATTGGGTAAACATGAAGGAGACATGAATTTCTCAATGCCTTGTGTCATCCCCAAAAGGAAAACACAGAAAAAAGACAAAAATTTAAAAAGTGAAAACAATGCATGACATAGAGAAGAATGAGGGTACAAATAGAAGAATTTCTCAAAGAGAGAACATCAAACAAAACATCACGGGGGATCACATTACGCACATGTGCAATCACACAAAATAAAATGAAAAAAGAAAAAGAAAATGAAAAATACTAGTAAGGAAAATGTGAGTCAACCATCAGGCAAGCCATTCACCTCCCAATCATGTTCATTATATGCCGAGGGTGAGAAACTAGCCAAAGGAACAAGGGAAAGTGTTGAACTAGGAAAAGTACCTGGTTCATTACTCTATATAGGAGATTTCTCATTTAAGCTCATGGAAGAGGAAAACAATGTGTTCAAGTCATTATGCACTTCTTTGTCAATTTTAGCGATCTCATCATCATCATCTAAATTAATCACAATAGGAGGATGAATGATAATAGCTGATGAAGAATTTAACTCTTGTTGTGATTGTTGTATTGGATCATTCCGGGGAGGAGAATCATCATGTATTGCTTTGGTCAAGTTTGTATTTTGATTTTTTGTACTTAATTCTTCATGTAATTTATGAGAAAGGGCACGACATCTATGCCTACACTCTCTAGCACCTCTATTTCTTCTACTTTTTTTGTCTATTTGAGTTTGTGAAAGAGTGGGTTGATCAACCATACATTTATTTTCTTCCCTAAGGGGAGGAATGGAATGAACCATAGGATGTGGGTCATCCATTTTCTCTTTTTCTTCGTAAACTTGTTTTATTTGAGGAGGAATAACAGAGTTACTTCCATTGTCTCTTGGTCTTTTGGATGATATCAAGGAAGTTTCTAGTGTTGGTTGATCTGGGTTATTTGGTTATTGTTCTGGTTGAAGCATGGTTATGTCTATGATGGGAGTGTTAGAGGTAGACAAGGACATGTGTTAGAGAGACAATTCTGCTATTTTCTTTGCTTTGAATTTTTGGTAAGCTATGGAAAAGAAGTATTGTTGTGGCATTATAGGTTCCACGAGCTTGGGCCAAAAGGATTTTAAGGAGAAGATTCCTTTAGAAAACAAGGGATTAAAGCCGCTATGGTGGAAAGTGAATATTTCATTGTCAAATGGAAAATTTAAGCATTTGTGTATAACCAAAGGGATGACTCTCATTGAGTGAAGCCACAAATGGTCTAGCTACAAATGAAATTGTTTCAACTATGGGATGATAGAGAATGTGACATCTAATTTTTTTGGTCCTATTTGTAAGGGTAGGGTGATCAATCCTATCATAGGGAAAGAAAAACCATTGTGCATCTTGATCCATGCTTTCGTTTTATCATAGTAATTTTGATAAAGTTCATGTAATACTAGAAATTCCTTGGTAATTACGTTCTCTCCACAGGCGGGATCTATTAGTATCCCATACACCAAAATGAACCAAATATTTTTGGAATGTGGGGGTTCTCTTACACTTCTAGGGTTTTGTACCTAAAAGTAAAGAGGTACCAAAAATCTTAATGGCTCACTCAAAAATAAGCCCTTGAGATTCCAATGCAAAGGAGATTGAAATATATCAAAGGGGATTGTCCTAAATCCTAAAAATTAATAAAAAGAGATTAACTACTAATGTAGAACTTAGGAAATGCAAAATGTTTGAAAACACGCTATGATATGCAAAATGACCTAAAAATGCAAGTAAACTATAACAAAAACTTATGAGATTAAAATTGTGAACCTAGAGACTAGAAAAAGATGGAAAAGAGCTATGGAATCTTGAAGAATTCACTATTGATGCCAACTGGGACTCATACACCAAGCTAGGTGACTTAGTCCTATTTCGGGAAGATTATGTCAGAATAGGTTTCAAACAATTGGGTACTCATATCTATAAAAACTCTATTTGATCCTGGGAAGTGGGACTCGTTCACCACTAATGGTGAATGAGTCCACTTCAAGATTTATGGAAATTCAAAAGTGGAATCTATAGCTCCCAGTCTACAATTCTACTTCTAATTCAGATTTGGGTTTGAAACTACAAAATTCAATCTGTAGGTGTTCTCCAAGCTGCTCTTAGGGATTTTGACAACTTTCAATAGCTTTGACAATTTGTTGACAACTTTTCCAATCTTGCTCTTTAACAAATCTGCAACCTAGACCTACAAATCACATGCAAATAGAGGGAAAAATTGTTGAGGGTTAGTGAATAGGGGTTTGTCTTGGTCAAACCCTGAATTGGTAATCAAACACTTGAAAATGAAATGAAATATGGAAAGAGAATGATGAATGAACAAAAACAATGCTACAACTCACCAAACCCTTGAAGTAGAATTTTGTAGACATGCAAGTGATAGCTCCAATGGATGTAGACTTGAAGATGCTTGAAATGCTTAGAATACTCGAGTGATTGATTGATTAATTGATTGAATGATTGGGGAGGGTGAAATGAGTGGGAAAAACCTATATTTATACACAGTGATGCTCTAATTCCAGAAAATACCACATCACAGGCCGACCTTAGATCTTAGAAAATAAAAAACCAACATAAATTTGAAATAATTTTGATTTTTGTGCCAAAGGGGACTCATTCGGCCCTAATGGATAATGGGTCCCACTTCAGGTATTTTAAGTGGGTTTCAAAATTTAGATATTTTAAATGATGTTTATTGGGATTATTTTCAAAAATACACTTAAGTAAGGCCTGCAAGTGTAAAATGGGGCCAATTAAAGCATAAGAAAGGTATAATTATTTATGACAAGCCTAGGAAAGCATGAAAGTTTGTTACAACACTTTACAACACTTTGAAATAAAGCTTGGTAAATTATAAAAAGAGGTTATTTAGGTGAAATATATTAATAAGATCCTATAAAAGTGTGAAGGTGTGTTACAAGACTTCACAACACTTTTGGAAGGCATCATAAAATTCTTATTAATTCACAAGGGCCCAATACCTAATGTAAATGTGTTGACCACATTACAACACTAAATCAAGGAAAAACTAATCCAACATCCACAAGGGCCCAAATGAGCATGAAAATGTACAAAGATCTATTTTTCTATGCTATAGTTCCTTTCATCCATGAAACATTATTTGGATGATGACTAGGAACCGTTAGATTTCACATTTACATTTATGGGGGAATAAAATATTACTCAATCATAATTAGAGAAATAAAAATAAGTCACAATGATATCAATACAATCTATCACTAAGTCATCAAAAAAATCCACAATTTCTAGCAAGCAAGAAAACACAAATTGTACACCCACATATGATGAAAATGATTATTTTAAACCACCTTCCTTGAAAGAAATGAAATCCATTTATGGAATAGGTTATGAACTTTTAAAACAACTTGGCTATAGTAGAAAAGGATGTGGTGTAAAATAATAAGGAATTTGTGTCCCCATAGAACCTAACACAGAAGAAAAAAACAAGAGGTCTTGGCTATTATCCTTTAAAAATAATAAAAAAATCCAAAAGACCTTCACTTAATCATTAAAAATAGTATTGGTTGTTTCTCCTTTCCATGTGGTAGTTGTAGTATCATAACATACTCACTACCATGCATAGGGGTATAAAATGGGTTTTATGCAATCATGTTGTAATGGCATAAGTTTGCACCTAGGAAAATTTCCCATTAATTTACCTTCATTTTAGCTTTACAATTCCAATAATGTAAATTCCCACCATTTTTATTCCACATTTCTCACGTGTCCCTATCATTTTGTGTTGGTGAGGGAATTTTTGTTGGGGATGTGCACACACCACACTGACGTTCATGCATCACACTACCATCCTAACAAAGATTCCTAGATTTGGAATTTGCATAAGTGTTATTATTTTTAGATTCCTGTGAATGTAATGTTCCCTACCAATTCTTGATTGATAAAAATTGTCTGTTTGCCTCCATTTACCCATTCAAACTTCATTCTTTAAATTTCTCAAGAAATTCTATCACCTTCTGTCAACCTCTCTCATTCTTCCAACACTTCTTGATTATTCTTGCTCTATTCTCACTCTTTCTTGTTATTACCAACTTCTTGCTTGGCTTCCATAATCTCTTCTTACTCCAACACTATTGTCATTGCAAGTTTATGAAGCTTTATCTCCTTGGCATGGTGTCGTTTATCTTCTTCTTCTTCTCTCAACCTTGAGTGCTTGTAGAAAGAAAGGTGATATTGTGTATTGTATGTTCTGGCATTATCATTCTTGTAGAGTAGCATCTAGGTTGTCATTTCTCTCTACTTTATTATGTCATTTCTATTCTCTTCTTTATCACTTTCTCTATATCATTTCATATTGGTTTTCCATGGAGGTGAGAACAACAAAGTAGGGACTTGATTGAGGAAAGTTCTATAAAAAACCCCAAGATTTTTGCTATCACTATGTGTGTAGGTGTTGTCCATTTGCTTGGAGCTAGCTGGAGAACTGGACCATACGTAATTTGGTACTCTTCTCCTTTCTTTTTCATTTCGCTATTAGAGTAGTTTTCATAGTATTCTTCTTTTTGTACTTCACATTTCCTTTACTTTTTTGTCAAATTGTAAAACTTCAATATTCGAGTCATCAATATACTCTGTGAGTTTTTGGTTGTCACCTAATCCTCTATCCATACAAGATGCCAACACATCATTGATACTCCAACATGGCACAATGAATTTTGACTCTCATGCTAACATCCTCTGATAGAGAGTTGTCTGGTTCACAATCCAAGACCTGTGTAGTCTAATCACTCAGTTCTGAAAAACACTTGTTATTAGCAGAAGGGAAACAAATTCATGTTTGCCCTTCCTTTTCAGCCTATCCTTTATTCTTTAATTTATTAGGTAGTCTAAGGTAGTTTAGGGCAGTTTTTTCCCTTAGGCTCTTCCATGAATTAAGAGCCTTGGGGGTGACGAATCCCCATTCTCTACATTTGTGGTGAACTTGACATGAATTGTCTTCTTTCGCCCTTTGTGTCAAAAATATCTCTCATATCCTTATCATATCATAGATTTGTGTGTTGTAAGGTGTTTAGATTTGTGACCCAATCAATGACCTTTGGAAATGAAGTTGGAAGGAGCCTTTGGCATGCAGGAACAAAATATGGATAGGTCACTTCTTAGTTACACAATATTCTACATCTTTTGAGATAGTTCCATCTAAGTACGTGAACATGGTTTCATTCATGTCTATCCCTCCTATTGAGAATATGTGTATAATACTTGATATAACTTTCACCTCACATGATGAGCCACTAAATAAGGAGACTTCCCTATTATACATTCTAGCCTAGATTAATGGCAAAATCATGACTAGCATCTTAGTTTATTTGAGGAGTCGGGTAAATGTGATAACGAAGGAAACTTTGTTCATAAAAAAATTACATAAGGAGAGATACAAAGAGTTGCAAATCACTCTCTATACCCACGATGGACTCTTTATTGTCCCTATTAGATTCATTTCTTTATCATTCTTGGTAGGACCCAAGGTTGTTAATGTGTCATTTATTGTGATCCTAGAGGCTAGGAATATGGTGGCTAGCCTCCATGAATGGTGTTGCCTCTATAATCCATAAATGCTTAAAATTATCCCATGAAGGAACTATGCACATGGTGGATGACACTGGCTATAAACCATTGGTGTCACATGGGGGCTTCTCTTTGGATCACTTTGGGCCCACCCTAGTCAGACCTCTCCCTCCAAGGGGAAATTTGTGATAAAAGGCTTATGTTAAATATAAGAATAGGTGTTCGACCTTGAAGATTAGTTATCTTGTCTCTTCCTATGTTGTTTCCATAAAGGCCTCTATGATAGAGGAGTAGCAAGTTTCCTCTTTGGACCTATTAAAAGGGAAGGGGAAGCTTTCTCATGCTCAAGAGCCTTCTCCTTCTACATCTCCTGCTCCACCTACTTCTTCTTCTCATCTTGTGGTGGCATCATAAGTTCCTTCTCCTATGCCTCACATGGGAAGTGTGATGGTTCCTACATGTTACTTATCTTTCCCATGGTTCCCCAACCCACTGTCTATGATAGGAGGAAGTGTTCCCATGGTGTTGTTCTTGTGTCTTAGCCTTCACGACCTCTAACTATTCTTCTACAAGTCCCTTAGGTAGAGAATGGGAAGAGGCTCACCATCGAGGCACCTGTGTTTGTTTCTAATCAAATGGTTGCTCTTGCTCTTGTACCTCCTCCTCTTTCTCCTACTCAGGAGACCATCCTTCAACCAAAAATGGTTGTGAAGGATACTCCTACAATTGAGCAGAAACCTCTGGCCTCTTCTCAGGCCATGTCCTCTAATGATTGCAACCAACATAACCAAGTTATGCATGAGCACAAGCATAGGTGAAAGGATTTGGTTGTTTAGAATGCCACCTTGTAGAAGACATAGGGGAATCTAGTTGTATCTTTCTTTGCATCTCCTTCTATCACTTTGCTTTCTTCTGCTATTCCTGCTTTAGTTCCCATTACTTTTATCTTGCTTCTGACTCCTCTAGTGGGTCTTGATGATGCTCACCCAAAAAGGTTATAGTTTTTCATTTCTCCCTCTATGGATCCTCCTCTTATAATGTCCCTCTTGGACATCCCTCCTTTCTTGCAACCCATTTTCATGCCTCATACAAAGGTGGTGTCCTCTGTGGTTACCTCTAGTTTCTCCTCTACTTTTTATTCTTCTATGGGGATTCAACATCCTCCACTGAAGAAAAATTAGGAGGATTACCTCGCCATGGGTGGAGGTTGGAAGAATGGTTCACCTTCTTTGGAGGCTAGTTCTATCTTGGATTATGTTATCCTTGTGACATAGTCATCCCCTGTGTCCTCAAAGTTTGTCACTGCCCCTTTTGATGAAGTTGGCAATGACTCTTGAGTGCCTTTCCCTTCCCCCACCTAGTTGCAACAAGGAACTCCTAGAAAGTGCATTTTCAATTCGATGGATGATATCTTGTCTTTTTTGTCAATTTTCACAAAATCAATGACTTTTTATTCACAAGAGCTCAACAAAGAAGACCTTGAGGGGCCTTCTTCCTTGGCCCTTATTGTAGGAAAGTCAAAGGTCACTTCCCTTGCTATCCCACCCTTACAAGCTCTTCCTCCCTCCCCTTATAATGATTTAGATTAGGAGCAAAATGACCAGTTGGTCGATGAGGACTAGGGTGGTGCCTCTCCTACATATATGGATTAGATTTTTTGTGTGTTTGTGTTCCCTTGTACTTGTATTTTTGTCTTTGTGATGCTACCTAGAGGATGCTTGCTACCCTTGTAGGTACTTGGATTTAGGTGCAAAAATTATTCGTGCACTTCTTTAGTTTGTATCACCATTCTTCCATGTGTTGTAATATTTCTTTTTAGTATTGGGGACGATGCAAAATGTTGGCAGTATTTAGGCCTTCTTCCATGTTGACCCAATTTTTATTCACTTTTTCTTCATGTGTCATTCTTCATTTTTGAGAAATTTATGGATTGATGACCATTCATACACATACCATATCATATCTATCTATTTGTATCTACGAATAGTTTTGACCCCTAATTCTCTGATCCCCCTATCTCTTAATTTCTTCATCTCTACTTATCTACTTCTTGATGTTTTGGTTCTTATGTGTTGTCCCTCATATGTGTGGAAACAAACCATGAATACGTATTTCCATGTATCTCATACCATAACATCATTTCCTCTCCTTTCTCTCCTTAGTATGCCATGCACCCCTCTGCATAGCACACACCATCCTAATGGGGGGCTACCATGCTTTTCTAATTTTCAATAAGCTGAATTCTTTATAAAGGATTCCTTGGTGTCAAAAAAATTAATTACAATTAAATCCTTGGCAAAAGAATCCCTTATTGAAAAATATCTCATTTTCCAAAATTTTGCATTCTCTCAAAAATAATTCTTGGATGAAATTTTCTTTCATAAAGGATTTCGTGGCGAAAGAGTTTGAAAACTTTCCTTTCAAAAAAGAGCACTTTTTCTAAAATGAAAGAGTCTAAAAAATTTCCTTTGGATAAGGAGCATTCTTTCCACTAGATTCTTTGATGAAAGGTATTTTGAAAGGATTCCTTGATGAGAGAATCACTTAAGAAAAATGTGGTGTCTTTCAATTGTAGCATCCCTTTGAATAGGCCCCTTGGTGTCTTGAAGGGTTCCCTACCAAAGGAACCCCCTTTGAAAGATTTCTACTCTAAATAATTCTTTGGTGTCTTGTAATTTGTGCCTACTATCTAATATTTAATGTCACATGTCTTGGTGTCAGATATCTTATATCTTGGTGTCTAGCTTGGGGGAAGCCTAATTAGACCCATTTTCTATGACTATCCTATGATGTAGTTCATGATAGAAACAAGCTTATCTATTTGATCAATGTGTTTTTTGTGTCTATTTGATCAAGCTATGTATTATCATGCTAGCTTGTGTCTTCTTGTGTCTTATGGATGTGTGTTTTATGATTATCTTTTTCGCCTAACATGTTTGTCTGTAGCCTAACATGTTTGTGGTGAGATCACCGCTAGCTTTGTAGGATTGAAGATCCGTGTCATCTTCACATCTTGGTGGAGCTCCCTCTTTCATGATTAGGTACACCAAATCAAAGATTTTATTCCTCAAAACTATTGGTATATTCTCTTCAACCTCTTTCTACTGTAGCTGACATACGCAGTGACATGTGAGTATGTGTAGGATCATGATGGGACAAAAAGTGGCGATATGATGGGTATGTGTAGGGTATGTGGTTGAAAATTTTTCTTACCCAAAATTGATGAAACAAAAATGGTTTTTAAAAGAGATTATCAGATTTCCACCAATATAAATTATGCTTTACTTTGAATTTAATAGATAATTATTATTCATTTTCTATTTGAATTATGACTAAAGTCTTGATTGATAGGATGATTGAAAAATATCTATAGCTTTCAAATGGTATCACATTTTTTGAATCCAAAATATGTGTCACACTCTATGCTTCACATACTATAGGATTATAAAAAATTGAATTTCACGAAGTTTTGACCAACTTAAGGCGGTCAAACATATTGGTTTTATATTTTTTAAAAGTTGTAATAAAAAATTCATAATTAATTATTTAATTGGAAAAAATTACAAAAAGTATGCATCACATTTGGACATGATTCCTCTACTTACAACTAAAATCTTATAAAAAAATATTATCATTTTATTGTGGTTAGGGTGGTCAGACAGACACCTACTTATTTTTTTTCCCTAAAATTTAAGTACTACTACATTGAAATTTCAAATTTTCACCAAATAGATTTTTTTTTTAAATAAACCTAGTAGTTTACAAATTACATTCAATTTGCTATAGATTCTATTCTTACATATTTTTGAAATAATATATATAACTTATTGAAATTTTTATGTCAAGTTGCCTAACTCTGATTTTTTTGAATTTTTCGCCACTTAAGAGCCTGTTTTTTCCATGATGATCTTGCACATACCCACATATGCTCGCTAAAGTGGTGGGAAAATTTAATGGCATAAATTTGCACCTAGGGAAATTTCCCATTAATTTTCCTTCATTTTAGCTTTACAAGTCTGATAATGTAAATACATGTTGCTTTTATCCTACTTTACCCACATGTCCCTATGGTTTTGTTTCGGTGAGGGAATTTTTGTTAGGGGTGCATGCGAGATGCACAAATGTCTGCATGCAACGTTGTCAACCTAACAAATATTCCTACATTTGGAATCTACAAAAGTGTTATGATTCATTGGTTCCTGTAAATGTACTATTTCCTGCAAACTCTTGACCGATGAATATTGATTATTTTCCTCCATTTACCTATTCAAAATTCATTCTTTCACTCTCTCAAGCAATTCTATCAAAATTTATCAGCCTCTCTCATTCTTGCAACATTGCTTGATCATTATTTCTCTATTCTCACTCTTTCTTGCTGCTACCAACTTCCTGCTTGGCTTCCACAACATCTTCTTACTCTTTAGCCAACTTATCAAAACAATTGAATTTAAATATTTCTAACTAAAAATTAATTTTGGTCAAACATATGATCTAGTAAGATTCATTCTAGCTAAATTAGATAATTCCACAACCTTTTTAACTAAAATTGTTGGATAAAAATATATGGAGCACCACTTTGAATCCAATTTAGAAAAAAAATAAAATTATTTGAAAAGCTTGAAGTTTAAATAACTTCTACTAATGTAAATAACATTTTTTTTTAAATATAAACAATACCCTTTTGTAGATCCATAAGTGTAGTTTTGAAAAATAGATTTATTTTAATAATTTAACTATAATTTATAATTTATATTTTATTTTTAGTAAAATTAGGTTATCAGTACAAAATATTAGGTTGATTACCATGCCAAGGAAAAATACTAAAACTTATTAAAAGAATTGAAAAAAATATGATGCACTAGATAAAAGAATCTATTTCAAGATGGTATAATTTTTTTTCCATTTTAGATAAATATTTAATATGAAAGTTGACATCTAATGGAAACAACTATTTTTTGATTCAAACACATTTTAATATATATTTATCAAAATTAGAAAGAAATATATCCATGCACTAAAGTTTCGAGTTATAAATACACACAAAAAAATTGAAAGAAAAAAAATAAAATTTACTATTAAAAGTTTGACATCTCATGCAACTTCATTTTTCAGTATTTTATCAACAACTAAATTATAGTGTTAATTTATCAAAAACTAGTTTAAAATAATTTTTTAATTCTTTTAAAAAATACAAACATAAAATATACTAAAAAAATACATAATTTACTAGTTTACATCATTTCAAAATTCAAAACATATATGCCACTTTTTAATAGTGATTCAAGTTTGAAAGTTAGATCAGTGTTAGTTGTTAACTTTATAAAGTGTGACATAGCTTTGTGCTTTAACCCCTAACACCATTGTCATTGTAGGTTTACGAAGCTATATCTCCTTGGAGTGGTGTCGTATATCTTCTTCTTCCTCTCTTAGTCTTGAGTGCTCACAAAAAGGAAGGTGATATTGTGTCTTGTATTTTCTTTCATTATCATTCTTATAGAGTAGCATCCAAGTTGGCATTTCTCTCTACTTTATTATGTCATTTCTATTCTCTTCTTTATTTCTTTCCCTATATCATTTCATATTGGCTATCCATGGAAGTGGGAACACTGAAACAGGGACTTGACTGAGGCAAGTTCCAAACACAACCCCTATATTTTTCTTGTCATTTTGTGTGTAGGTGTTTTTTGCTTGCTTGGATCTAGTTGGAGAATTAGACCGTATGTAAGTTGGAACTCTTCTCCTTTCTTTATCATTTCTCTATTAGAGTAGTTTTCATAGTATTCTTCTTGTTGTAATTCACATTTCCTTTACTTTTTTGTCTAAATGTAAAACTTTAATATATGGGTCATTAGTAGACTTTGTGAGTTTCTGGATGTCACTTGTTCCTATGTCAGTATAGGATGCCAGTGTGTCACAAAGACTCCAACGTGGTGCACTAAATTCTAACTCCCACATTGATGTCCTATGACAAAGAGCTATTTGGTTCACAAAATGAGACCTATGTAGTCTACTCACTCAATTCCAAAAAACACTTGTTATAGTCAAAAGGGAAATAGAGTCCTATTCACCCTTCCTTTTTGACCAATTCTTTATTCTTCAACTTATTAGGTAGTCTAAGGTAGTTTGGGGTAGTTCATTCTCTTAGGCTCTTCCATGACTAGAGAGCCTTGGGGTGACGATTCCCTCTTCTCTACACATATTTCATTTTATAAGGAGCAACATATAATCATCCATTTTTGGCTCACCTTTATCCCTAAACTTGGGGGGAAAGGGGTTAGGTAGCCTTGTGCTAGCTGCATTCCTTCTTGGTACCCCTTTACATCTCCTTAAAATGTTAGTGTATCAAGTACACTAACATTTTAAGGGGGGGGATATAGATCCCTTCTCATTGTTTGCATAAAGAATGGTCCCTTCTTAGTGATGATAGCATACATCTCCTAGGATGTATGAACTTTTCAATCAAGTGTGGCCTTATTCCTTTATGTGAAGTTTCTCCTTTGTGGTGATATTGGGCTTGATATCTCCTAAGTGTGTGACTTTTATTGGCATATGATGTTCCCTTTTTTGGTAATACTATGGCTAGTATTCACTAAGGTGTGATCTTTTTATTCCTTGACTTGTACTCTCCGAGTGATGATGTCATGTGTGATATTCCCTAAAGTGTATCCTTTCATGTATTGAGAAAAGCTCTTTGGTTGTTTTATAAATCACCTTTTGTGGTGGTGTTGTTATAACACCCCTTGAGTTTTTAGCCTTATACTATTATTGTTTGTGTACCCCTTGAGGTGAGATTTGTTTTTCCCCCATGAAGTTAAACTTTGTGCTCCCCATGAGGTGAGTTTTGTTTATCCCTTGTGACGTTAAACTTTGTGTACGGTCCCATGAGGTGAGTTTTCTTCCTCCCTTGTGACATTAAACTTTGTGCACACACTAAGGTGAGTTTTATTTGTTCCCTTGTGATGTTAAAATTTATGTACCACTCAAGGTGAGTTTTATGCGATCCCTGAAGTGATATTTTTGCAAGATAGTTCATGGAATCAACATAACAAAGTTTACTGGGTTATGAACTTGAGCACCCCTTTTCACATGGCCACCTAGCATAAGACAACTTACTTTCTAGTGGATCCATATGTTTCATGAGTGTTAAGCATAACACAACTTTCTAGCCTTGTGGAACCCATCATATTACATAGAAACCTACCATAATATAGCCTGATAGCTAGTAGATCCATGTGGCTCATGATTAATGTGGCATAATGCAACTTGCTAGTCCCCATGGGATAATTCCTTTAACTAACATTTATTTGACGAATGATGTTTGGTATTTGAGACAATTTAAGACTGGGGTCTCTTTTCCTTACTGACTTGAATCCCTTTAGTACTAATCTTGTGTTTGTTTTGTGTCTTTTTGTGTGTCTTCTTTGTGTTTTCCCAATTTTTACATTGTGTTTGTTTTCATTTCATCATCTTCTATATGTTATGTTATGCTATGTGTTTTCATTGTGATTGATTTTTGTTTTCATCATGTATGTTTGTGCATGTTGTCTTGCTTCAAATCATACATGTGTGTGTTCCTTTGTGCTTATGTTGGTTTCTCATGGGATCTTGGATCCTAGGAATTTGCACACTCCCCCTTGATTCTTATTCATTCTATCTCTTCAATATTTGGACAATCGGACCCCTCTTGACGTATTTCTCTACTTTAGTGTGAGTCTGAGTGTAAGTTCATACTCTCACTAAAGTGGGGGCTAAATGTACCATCATAAATTGTCACCCTTGATAATTTCACTCTATGTTTTTTCCCCATTAATTTACTAGAACTAATTAAGCATCTAACTTCCTAAATTATACATTTCAAGGCCCCATTTGTACCACTTTCTAAGAAATTGCAAGCATTTAACAAATGCATCTAATTGATATTTTTCCCTAGACACTTAATATCCTAGAAAATAGGGCAAAAGCCCATACACCCTAGGGAATATGGGTTCCCCTATTTTTTTGAGAACCAACTTTGGATATGTCAATGTTGGAAGTTTAACATTAAAAATTCAAATTGCAAATGTTGGCTTTCAAGATTTAATTTTTGAGAAATTAGAGAGATGCCTATAATACCTAGTTATTGCATCATTTGAAATCTAACTAAAATCTATCTAGCAAGCTAGATAATTTATGATCAAGAATTATTGTCAAGAGAAGAATTTCAAATACTTATTGCAACAATTCAAGATCCAAGCATCATGTCAAGTCCTATGTGTATTTATGTTATCATTATTTTGTGAAGACTAATTGTTGTTGTAGGTCTCCAAAAAAAATCAAGAATTCAAGCATTCAAGCAAGTAAGATCCAAGACCTTGAGGTGATGTGTATGACTTAATTCCTTTAAGGAATCCATTGAAGGGTGGTGAGTTACAACACTTTGTTAATTCATCATTCCTTCCTATCATTGACATTGTCATTATGGAAGTGGAAACACTAATAGGGTTTTGACTAACGTAAACCCCTAAATGACACACCATTTCTTCTCTTTGTGAATTGGAAGATTTTAGGTTTGGAGAGGATTTAAGGAAGCTTGAAGACAACTCACAGAAACTCACCTACAAAATTATCCAACTGTGTTCCAACAACTTTACATCTAAAAATTAGAAGCTCATATCTAACATTAGAGGATCAAAACATAGTATTTGGACACCACTACAATGACTCATATGCTCTTGGGTGACTCTGTCCCTTTATGTAGACCAATACCAACTTTTCTAGGTAGGTCCATAGCCCTCTTCATTTCCTAGATCTTCCTACAATTCATTGTTTTAGTTTATCAGTTGTCAGATTATTGCATTTTTCATATTAGGATAGTCTAATTTGGTTAATAAAGGAAAATAAAAACTAATCCACTCTAAGACTCAATAAGATGCAAATCCAGGTTTGATTAGCTCACCTTCATGGTTAAAAGTCAATCTATACACCTTGTTGATCTCCATCTTAGTGAAACCCTATAATAATACCTTGAATCCTATTGTTCTAAGCATTTGCACTTGGGATCACCTTTTTCTATGTTTCAAGTATAATGAACCTATTCCCATCTTTTGTGATAATAAAAGTGTAATTAATGTCTCAAATAATCTATTGATGTATTCAAGGAAAAAGCATATCTCAATAAAACATCACTTTTTGAGAGAAAATATTGTAGATTAGGAGGTCAAATTAGAACATGTGGCTACTAAAGATTAGATTGCAAATATCTTTACAAAATCTCTTCCTAAGGAGACATTTTAGTATCTAAAAAAAAATAGGAGTTACAAATCCTTTCTTTCAGTGAACATTTAGATCAAGCACAAGTTCAGGGGTAGTACATCCTTACTTTTCCTCTTAATTATTTCCCTTGGGGGACTGTTGTAGAGAGTTACTATTGCTAGAACATAAAGGTAGAAGAACAAAGGGGGAGTACTATAAAATGAGTATTGTCATATTCCTTTTTTGTTGATGTTAAAGGGGAAGAATTATAGGACTAGTTGGAAAATTAAATAAAGGGGGAGATAAATCAGTTCATGTTACCATCAATGACAAAGGGGGAGATTATTGGAAATTGTTGTCATTGATTTCAAAAGGGGAAAGTTATTGTCATTGATGTCAAGTGCTCTAAGATGGATATTATTGCATTGGTCTAATCTATTCATTGGTGATCATGTTTGGTTAGGATTTTTTGCTCTTGGTAGGGTTTTAGCCCTAATTCTCTTAAACCATAAGTATCTCTACTTGGTCATGCACTTTATGTTCTATTTTGTTGTTGACTATTTATTGGCAATTTTTGGTTGCTTAATTTATTACTTAATCCTTTCTACATTGTTTTTCAACAACCCCACTCACTATTTGATCTGGTTTGAAATATTTTTCCTAAGGCTAGAGTTAATATTTTTGGGAAATTTTCATTGATTGGACAAGTTTGGATGTTGTGCAAGAGTTCTTTTTGGAGTCTTTTGAACTATGCCAAGTATGTGGTCATGTGAAATGGTGACAAATATTGTAGTAACACATAAGCACATTTTTAGTTTGTCCAAACCTTATCATGTTTATGGTGATGGACTATGTTGACAAGTGTTGTGTTTTTGTTGAAGTATGTTTTGAAGCTTTTAGTATCATGTTGAGTTTATGGTGATGCATTGTGTTGATTCATGTATAGTTTATCAGTGAATAATGCAATGTGCATAAAATTGAAGGTCACTACAACAATGCATTTTGATGCTTTCACAACCCTATTGAGTCTATGGTGTTATGAGCTACTAATGCATGTGTAGGGTTGATGAATTCTCAATGATACATAAAAAATATCATGTTACTATGGAAAGGAGAGAGAAGGTCCTACAATGTTGTGAGATTATAATACACATATAAGAATTTTCAACTGTTGTATTCTATTGGTCAAGGATATTCCAAGGGCAAGTACATATTGATCTAAATATAAGCCACATTCAATTTTCTTGTGAAAAAGGATGATCAATGAATCAAATTTAAACATGGTCAATGACTATTTCCTAGTAAGAAATTTAAATTTTCATAGGCTCATATGGTGCAATATGAAACATTTTCATATACTGACTTCTCCTTTACTAATGGTTCTAGTTTTTGGTCCACGATGACATATCAATGTTATCTACCACCCTAGATCAATATTTAAGAATATTTTTTGAGAGTTTTTTTTATTAGAAAAGTGGGTTAAGGGACTTGATCCTAAACAAAAAAAGTTAAAGCATAAACAAGAGGCCTACTAGCCAACCAGTCTAAACAATAAGAAATAAAATAGGCACTCCAACCTCAAAGAAACAAAATAAAAATTAGTATGAAAATCTATAAGAAACAAGCATATAGGCCTAAGAAAAACCATAGGAAACATCAAAAACCCTTCCTAGTAGAGAAAACTACTCCTTTGGACTATTGATAAGTTACCAATTCATCTTTAACATCTTGAAGTTGTTCTTCTAGGTGTTCTTTGTGTCATCAAATGCTTCATTCCTTAGAGCCTCTTCATATTGGTTTTTATTCTTCTTTTGTTTCATCTTCCTCACTTTAGACTAAGTTATGATAGTACCAAATATGGCCCAGTTCATAATCCCATTGGTGATTGGGATAATGCAACTAGTTGGATTATCCAACTCATTTATCTTTTCCTTCAAGAATTCACTTTCATTATTTGACTCAATGAGGTTAACCCTTCCCTACAAATCCTTAATCTAGTGTTTATAATTTTTGAGGGACTTGGGTCCCAAATCCCCTTCATCCTCTAAGCTCACCCTTTCTTTATTATTTTCAACATTTTCCTCTTTCTATCCATAGTCAATCCCTTCTCTTCCTCAATTCCAATATTTATTTCATTTGATGTTGGTGTCTCTTGTTCTTTGGGTTGGTACTTAGATTGGAGGATTGGTGTCTCCATTAGGTTGGTGCTTAAATTTTTTTTTTGAGGATTGGTGTCTCCATTAGGTTGGTGCTTATAAATTTTTTTTGAGGATTGGTGTCTCTAGTGGGTTGGTGCCTACAAAAGCATTGTAATTACTTAATTTTATTTTTGAGGCTAGATTTGGGTAGTATATCCAAGAAACTTTTCTCACTGTGGTTTTTCCCTTTTGGGTTTCCCTGTAAATTTGGTGTTATCTTATGTTCATTTCTTTCATTGTTGCTTCTAATGTGTCATGATGTCTTAATGTTATTTTTATTATATACTAATTCACCCCCTCTTAGTATATTTGTATGTTCAACACATATTTCAACCTTGCTATGTTAAGATATAGCCACATGTGACAACAAAAACACACCCAAAATTAATGAGCATAGGTTACACATATGCCAAATAATTTTCATACAAAATGAGTATGAGAATATACAATTAATGTCTCATCTAATAGCACACAAGGATATATATGACCTCACATTAGAAACAAATCCAATGTTTCTATAGGAAGACAAGGAGTGACATTGTAGTATCCAAAAAGGTATGACTATGTAGATTGGTTATGCAAACAATCACAAGTAGATGGTCCCTAATTGACTTGTGCCAATAACTCAAGGAGTGTTTCTATCCTTTACACTCATATAAAACCTCTACAAGTGCTCTTGATATGTCAAAATAGATTTAGAGTCTTGGTTCATTTTAATCATCCCATGAATTTTAATTATCATTAAATTAACAACTCTCACATATGTTTATATTCTCATTAAGAGCCACTCCTTTCCTACATATCATCCCTTTAATCCTTTATGCATCATGCTAGAACACTATTAGAGTGTGGTATGGAAAAAAATATACAAAAAGTGGGATAACAATTTGGAAATAATCCCAAAGGATTTTAAACAGAAAAATATTAGTGATACTTGTTTCCCTCCACTCAAATTCATTTAAATAACTTTGAATTTTAGAATTTCTAAATAAATTTTCCAATAAAAATCTATGAATGCACAAATCCACCATTGTGGAATGCTAAAATCATAATTTTTTTATAAATAAAATTTTCTAGAAACTATTTTTTTGTTTTTATTTATGCATGCATGTAACAAAATTATTTTTCATTTAAATTCATAATTTCAATTTATTTAAAAACATTCCATAGTACTGGCTTAAAATGGGTATTTTAAAAATTGGAAAACAATAACTTTACACAATGATAAACAATAAATTCAAACCAAAAATGAATCCATATACTACAAAATAAATGAGCATGACATCCATTAATTAAAATAATTCAAAATTCAAGAGAAAGGTGAAACATAGAAAAATAGGGTGGGCTTTAAAATGGGGTGATTGAATATGTGATGCACCTATCTTTCTAATTTCATTAGGAAAAAGAGATCCCCTAGGACAAGATTTACTTTCAACCCTTAGGTGAGTTAATCTTGATGGAGATATTGATGTTTTCCTTATGACTAAGGATGGGGTAAATCAACCTAAAATGCACTTTTGGGTGATAAATGAAAAATACCAAATGAATGCAATTATGTAATGCAAAACATGAAACATCAATTTAAAACCTTAATCTAATAGAATCAACAAAGTTTCAACTGACCTAAGAAGGTTATTAATTTATGCACTTGTCACTAAAAGCCTGTATTGTGTGTCCTATTTGGAAATATTCACTCTAGGGAAAATGAGTCTTTGTAGGGATTTTTCGCTCAACTTTCAGGGTCCTTTGGAGGTGGATCTAATCTTTTGTTTTCCTTGGGTTTTACTGTTAGAAAGTTAGAAATAAATTTAGGATATGAGTTTCCATATCTTGATGACAATGTTGACAACTTTGACAACTTTGCAAAATTCCACTTTTGATCAATCCCCAATTCTTCTTCACTTGTAAATCTACAAACACAAAGAGGGAAAATTTGTTTATTTTTAGTGAATGGGGTTTTTCCTTGTTCAAACACTGTTTTGGTAATTAAACCTTGAAATGAAATGAAACATGAATGGAAGGAATGAAGAATGAACACTTGCTATGTTGCAACTCATCAAACCCTTGAATGGAGATCCTTAGAGGACTGAAACCTAACTCATCTCTCCAAGATCTTGATCTTTCATGAATGGCTTGATTAGATACTTGATTTTATAGCTTGAATCTTGACTTGAATTCTTGAAACCTACATCACAATGTTAGCTCCAAAAACATGCATGAATGCAAATAACTTTGAAATCATGATAGCATCTTGAAATTCTATTGTAGATTACTGATAAATTTTTTGTTCAATGCTCTTGACAATAATATTCTCTCATGTGAAAGTTTTTTTCCTTTTCCTAATGTTGAATTGATAGAATAACTATGTATTTATAGATGATTTTCTAATTTTTGAGAAATTAAACATCAAAGGATGACAATTGAAAATTGAATTTGAATCATGAAAATGCCACCAACACATTAAAAATTGGGGTCCTAAACTCAAGGAGGACCCATTCACCCTTGGGCAAATGGGTCATAGGCCCCAAACCTAGGACACACCAATTTCAAGGAAATTTTATTAATTTTTGCAATTCTTTTATAAAAGTTTCCCTTTCAAAAATAGGATTAATTAGGCTTTTAAATGCATAATTGGGCCAATTAGAGGCTTAATTAAGTCCAATTTAATTAAGGTACCCAAACTTAGTATGAAAATATAAAGATGTACATTTTCTTACACTACATTTAGCCCCCACTTTAGTGAGAGTATGAACTTGCACTCAAACTCACACTAAGGTAGATAAATATACGTCAAGAGGGGTCCAAGTGCACAAATGTTGATGGGATAGGATGGAAAGGATCAAGGAGGTTGTGTAAGCCCTTAGGATCATGATCCCACGGCAAACCAACATAAGTAAAAAGGGACATGTATGAATATATGATATGAAGCAACATGACAAGATACACAAACAATGCCAAAATTAATGAGAGGAGGAAAGAAAGATAGAATGGAAAGTTGTATTATGCCATGTGTCCATCAAATACACTCATAAGGATGTAAAATCACTTATGAAACACATGGATCCATAAGCGATCAAGTTGTGTTAACATGCTTGGTGGCCATGAAAAATACACTCACAAGGGCTAGTGAAACTTTGTGTCCACTAGGTGATCCAACAAAGATAGTGAGAAACACACACTAGGTCGGTATGTACCCACAAAAAGGTGGCTGATTAGAAAGTCATGCCAGGTCTATAGGCTCCCATGTATCAACCTATACCATAGAAAGATGGATCATTGAAATTTTCACAGTCTTTTAGGTCTTTCTCCTGTGATGTTTGATTTGTCTTGCTTTGATTTAATGTTACAATGTAACTTAAGCATTCACATTAGGTCCTAAATATTCAAATTATGATGTCTTGTGAAGGTGTTGTGAAGCATTGTAACACATTCTTACACTTTTCTAGACTCTCTTCATTATAATTCACCTAAAAATAACCTTTTCATCACTAATCAAGTCCTATTTTAAAATTTTGTAAAGTCTTGTAATAAGATTTCATGCTTTTCTAGGCTTAATTTCACTATTTACACCTTTCTTATGCTCTATTTGACCCCTTTATGCACTCATGAGGCTTAATTAAGTGTATTTTTGAATGTAAACCTGACAAACAACATTAAATGTGACTTAATTCCTGACACCCACTTACAAGCCCAAGGTGGGACCCATTCACCATGGGTGGTGAATGAGTCCCTCTTGGCTCCAAAATCAAAATAAATTACGACTAAAGTCCTGATTGATAGGTTGATTAAAAAAATCTATAGCTTTCAAATGGTATCACATTTTTTGAATCTGAAACATGCATCACATTCTATGCTTGACATGCTATAGGATAAAAAAAAATGAGTTTCATGAAGTTTTGGACAAGTTAAGGTGGTCAGAAATACGAGTTTTTATATTTTTTAAAAGTTGTAATAAAAAATTCATAATTAATTATTTACTTGGAAAAAATTACAAAAAATATGCATCACATCGGGACATGAGTCCTCTACTTAAATATTTAAAATCTTATAAAAAAAATTATCATTTTGTTGTGGTTAGGGTGGTCAGACAGACACCTACTTATTTTTTCCCTGAAATTTAAGTACTATTGCATTGAAATTTCAAATTTTCACCAAATAGATTTTTTATTTTTATAAATAAACATAGAAGTTTAGAAAATACATTCAATTTGCTACAAATTCTATTTTAACATATGTTTGAAATAATATAGATAACTTATTCAAATTTTTACATCAAGTTGCCTAACTCTGATTTTTTTGAATTTTTCGCCACTTAAGGGCCCATTTTTCCATGATGATCCTACACATACCCTCATATTTACATCATACAATCATGTATTTGAGTGATCCACTTCAATTTCTTGGTTCTATCTCTCTCCTTTTAGGTGAAAGATCTTGAACCGTAGATTTTTGGCACCACAAGACTCTCTAACTCTTCTAGGGTTTTGCACCTAAAAGCACAGAGGTATGGCAAAAATGCTATCTAGGTTCATTCAAATTATGTATTTTAGGATGTTGGTTGAGCTAAATGGAATAATCTAAGTGCAATTAAGTGATCTAAATGATTGATTATGTATGAAAAATCTAAGATTTATGCTATGCTAGAAAACACAATGTGATATGCAAACAATGAACTATGAATTAATAAATGCAAAATAGAAAAGAAAGAGGATAAATCAGAGTGCACCTGGGTAGAAATTGAGGAATCTAGAATATTTTGAATGTTGTATGGAATCATAGAAAATCACGAGTGGGACTCATTCACCCAGGGTGGTGAATTAGTCCCGCCTCTGATGAAAACTGTCGGGAACTAGTTTTTGAGTGTCGGGATCCAAAATATGACAAAACTTAGATTTCCAGCCTTAAGGTGGTACTCATTTTCCATTGGTGGAAAACCAGTCCTCTCCCAAAATTCTAAGAAATCAGGAGACAACTCTTCAACACCAGATCTAAGGATGCCTGCTTGTCGGGTTGTTGAAATCAATTTTGCAAGAAACAAACATACTACCTTCTCCAAGCTTGAAATAAGGTTGAGTTGACTTGAATCACCTTGTTGACTTGTTGACCACTCTTCAACACCTAAAGGCTTGTTAAATCTACATACAAAGGTCTACAAACACACATATAAGAGGGGGAAAATGGTTGAGGGTTAGCAAATAGGAGTTTGCCTTGGTCAAACCCCACTTTGGTAATCAAACCCTTAATGAAATAATGAAATAATGAAATGAAAGAGAATGATAAACAAATAAAATGTAAATGCTATCAACTTACCAAACCCTTTTTGAAGAAAATATGAATTTATGTCAATGGATGCTTCAAAATTCTTGAATTATGCTTGGTTTGATGATGTAAAGAGTTTGAATGCTTGAGTGGATGAAAAGATTGCTTGAACGTGTTATGAGATTGTAGAAGATGTAAAATGAGGAGAAAATAACTTAATTATACAATCTTGTGCCTTAGCAACCCGTTGATACCTCATCACAGGTCAACATCAAGTGATTTCAAATAAAAACCCAAAAGAAATTTTGAAATATTTTAAATTTGGAGCCAAGGGGGACTCATTCGCCACCCATGGCAAATGGGTCCCACCTAGGACCTAAAAATGGGTGTCGGAAATTATCTTATATTTAATGTTAGTTGTCATGTTTACATTCAAAATTACACTTAATTAAAGCTCATAAAGGAATAAATGGGTCAAATAAAGCATATAAGAAAGGTGTAAATAGTGAAATTATGCGTAGAAAAGCATGAAATCTTGTTACAAGACTTTACAACACTTCAAAATAGGACTTGTTTAATGATGAAAAGGTGATTTTTAGGTGAATTGTAAAGAATAGAGTCTAGAAAAGTGTAGAAATGTTTTACAACACTTCACAACACCTTCACAAGGCGTCATTATTTGAATTTTAGTACCTAAATATGCATGTTCAAGCTATATTACAACATTAAATTAGAAAAAAATAGAGCAAACATCATGAAGAAATGCCTAAAAGACCATGAATATGACAAGGGGACATTTTTCTATGGTGCATTTTTCCCCCACTTTAGTGAGAGGATTAACTTGCTTGAAACTCACACTAAAGTAGCCATTAACATCAAGAGAAGGGTTCAAATGTACTTATGTTAGCAATATGTAATGACAATGATCAAGAGGGATGATCAAGCCCCCAGGATGAAGATCCCATGGAAAACTAAGCATAAGAACAAAGGAACACAAAAGTATTGAAATGAAAGAATAAGAAGGGGAAGTGGTGAGCTTCAATCATCTGGGACAACTAGTTGTGGATTAGATCTAGGCTGATTTTTTGAAAGAGAGAATGCATACTTACTTTGGGGTGATAGAACTCATGGTTATCCATTGGGTGAGGAGGCCCAAAAGGTGAGATACATACGCTAGTTGGTATGCACTCACAAATACAAAGGTGGCTATGGGGAAAGTTGTGCTACTAAATGGGCTTCCTGCTCAACCATATCAAAGTTTTACCTCCTGATAACTTTAACAAGGCACCACAAGGGAAAATGTCAATTCATACTTCATGAGACAAGCAAAGCTTTATATGCTTAGAAATCATGAAGAAAAAGGAAGGTACCACACACATGCAAGTTACACTATACACGGTGGCAAAAATGTAAAATAAAAATGCAAAAATGTAAAAGTGTAAGATGGAAAAGATGTTCAAAGGAGTCTTGTTAAGTTTATGTGAGGTCTACCACTTAGGGAACATTATGTCTAATGTCTCCAAGAGAGGACCAATCAAAGAATAAAATATTCACAACTTAGGGGATGCAGTGCGTCACATCAGACCACCAAGATGAATTTAATATGCTAAGATAGATCACACTTCTGAAGGACATCACAGCTAATGTCATCCACATAGTGAGTGGACACATCATATGAAATGACAAGGCTGCACTAAGAACTGAGAATGCAAAATGAAATAATACTAATGTATGCCCCCCACTTTAAAGGAATTTCTACACACCATTCTATGAGCAATTACTTTAAAGTAGCAAAGGAAAGAAAGTGCAAAAGGGAGAAACAAGACATGAGAGCCAACTCAAAAATTCCTATGCCAAGTCATATATTTCTGAGTTAGGCTACTTCATGAAAATGAAAATGAAAACAAAATAAAAGGGAGTTTCCCCTTAGAAAAGAGAACACCAAACACATAAGGGATCTATGTATTTTGGGTCAATATGTTCATTGCTGCAATATTTTTATGAAAGAGCTTGAAATTGTCATCATTCCCCAAAGCACGTAGAACTGGAAGAATGACACAAAGAGAGCAAAAAAGAAAAGAAAAACAAAGTTTTTTGGGTCAACATGGAAGAGACATTGTAGTCTCAATGATTTGCATCGTCCCCAAAAGGAAAACACAAGTGAAAAGAAAACCAAAAAGAAAAGGAAAATATTTTGGGTCAACATGAAGGAGACATTGTGGTCTCAATGCCTTGCATCATCCCTAAAAGGAAAACACAAGAAAAAGGAAAAGTAAAAATGGAAAGGGACCAATTGGGTCAACATGGAAGAGACATAAGGTGCCTCAAAGCATTGTGTCATTCCCAAAAGGAAAACACAAAATGAAAGAAAATAAGATAATGCACGACATTTAGAAGAATAAAGGTACAAATAGAAGAAATGTACAATAAGAGAGAACATCAGAAACACGATACTGGGGAACATGATCCATACATAAAAGAAAAAAATATAAAAGGCTAGTAAGGTGAATACAAGTCAACCATCTAACAAGTCATCTGCCTCCCAATCATGTTTAGTTTATTACGAGGGTAGTTGACTATCCAAAGGAAGAATTGCAAGTTCCGACCTAGGAGATGTACCAAGTTATTCACTTCATTGAGAAGATTTATCATTTAAGCTGATGGTAAATGAAAATAAAGAATTGAGATCATTATGCACTTCTTCATCTATTCTTGTGATCTCCTCGTCATAATTATCATTAAGATTGATGATGATAGGACGACGAAGGGTTATTTCCAAGGAAGGGTGCATCAAAAGTTGTGGCTATTTAGATTTGTTCATTTTATTGTGAGGGTTGGACTGTATTATCTTGTGGTGGGTCAAGGGAAATATGGTGGTCATCTATCGCTTCGATCAAAGGTGGAGATTTCTTTTCTTCTATTTGGGACTGATGAGCAAGGAGACGATTTCAATGCCTACGCTCACTACCACTATAGTTTCATTTTATTTTGTTTTCAATTTCTTGAGGTGTAAGATCAGGTTGATCCATCATAGGTTCATTTTATTCCGGAGGGGGAAGAGTGGAAGAAATCGAAGAAGATGGGTCAATCACTTTCTCTTTAGCTTTATACACTTGTATAATGCGGGGAGGTATGATAGGATTGATTTCATTTTCTCCTGGTTGTTTGAATGATGATGGGGAAATGTCTAAGGGTGGTTTTTCATGAGGTTGTATAGTTTGTTCGATGTCAGACTCAGGTTGATGCATGATTTCATCTATAATATGGGGAGTGGAAGTGGATGGGGACATGTTACAAAGAGACAACTCAATTATCTATTTGGCTTTGAATTTTTGATAGGTTATGAAAAATAAATCTTTACTAGGGGTGATGGGTTCCATAGGTGTGGGCCAAAAGGATTCTAAAGAAAAATTATCTTTAGATGATAATGGATGAAATCCACTATGGTGTATGGTAAATATTTCATTGCCATGTGGAAATTTAAAACATTTGTGAACAACTAAAGGGACCACTTTCATTGAGCAAAGCCAAGGGTGACCTAGCAACAAATGAAATTGATCTGATTGTGGAATAATAGAAAATGTTACATCCAAAGTTTTGGGTCCTATTTGTAAGGGGAGTATGATCGATCCGATCATAGGGCACACAAAATCAATATTTTTTTTAATCCATGTAGTTGGTTTGTTATAATCATCTTGAAATAGATCATGTAATACTAGAAATTCTTTTGTGATCATATTTTCACCACATGCGGGATCTATTAATATCCCATTGGTGGGATTATCATAGATTATTCCAGCTATGTAAAGAGGATCATCATGAAGTTTTTGAAATATATCTTTAGAAGAAAAAGTGATATCAAGATTTTATGTTGGTTGGGCCCTTACAAGGGATAACATCTATCGCACCCACAAGTTCATCCATAGGATTAACTTGGGTAACATTTGGAGTTATATCATGTTGTTCACTATTTGTAGCAACATTCATTACATTGTTGTTTGAAGGTTCACTAGCCTTGACAAATGAAACATTGTGTTTAGGCATGGGATTGGTAAATATTTGTAAATTTTGGTTAGGGGGTACAATGCACTTATTACCTTGATCATTAACACTTGAAATGGACAAATGACCTAAATTAATGAGGTCTTGAACTAAGTATTTGAGATGCTTACATTGTTTGATGTCATGGCCATTTTGGTGATAAAAATGGCAATAAGAATTAGGTTTAAATGTGGGTGGTATCAAGCAATTTGACGGTAGGCAAGGTGATCATTTGTTGCTGGATTAAATGGTTCATTATATTATGGAGGGTATTAGGTAAGGGAGTAAATTGTCTCTTCGGATCCCCATAGGTATAAGGCACTACTACTTTAATAGTTGTCACTTGAATTGGAACAGATGGGTTTGGTTGTGGTTGAGGAGGTGGAATGAACTGTAAAAAGCCTCTATTTGGTTTGCAAAATTTTTGTGTGTTGTTTTGATTGTTTTGCTCAGGTTTCTCAATTCGGTTAGAAGTGGATTTTGAATCATGACTTGAAACCGAGTTATGATATTCACATAGGGTTGTGCATAAGTGCATGAACGAAGGGAATTTCATCATATTTAACTTATCCTGAAGGTTTGTGTGTAAGTTTTAGATAAACATCTTTTGTAGATGTGAATTAGGAATTTTTACATCCACTTGAGCATACAATGACTAATAACGTGAAATGAAATTAGTGACTTTCTCATTGGAATTTTGTCTACAACACATTAGGTTAGCCATTCTTTTTTTAGGGGTCATATGAACTTGGAAGTGACTTATGAAGGCATCCACAAGCTCATTAAATGATCATATGGAATGATTAGGCAAGTTGGAAAACCACTCAAATGCAGTATCTTTCAAGGTTCTACAAAAAAGTTTAGCTAGGAGTTTATCATCAAGGACAAAATCACTACATAAATTTGTATAAGCATTGACATGTTTAATAGGGTCTCCTTTACCTACATATTTCTCAAATCTAGACATTTCTATGCCTTGTGGAATTAGGGTGTGTAATATTTCTAAGGATGAAGGGATACTAATGAAAGTGATATTGCGGGAGGCCATGAGTCTAGTACTTTGTCTCACTAAAATATTATCAATGGGGCACCAAAACCTCATACAAGTACCACAAAGAATGGGGTGAATGTAAATGAAAGGTAATCTAGGAGTTATAAATGAAAATAACTGAAATTATGCTAACTAAAATAGAGAAGTAACTACAAAAAATAGAAATGCAGGAAAATGCTAGAAAATTCTTGAAAATGTGCAAAATGTGCAGGTGGACTAATTCGCCCAG
>VDFB02000002.1:117531963-117570240 GCA_007258455.2 Sequoia sempervirens
CCCCAAACTGAACTATTATTTGTTGATACTCTCATAATGCAACACACAAATGCGTGAAAGAAGGGTATTTCATAAGGGAAAATTTCTCCTGCCAAGGTCTTTGTAAGTTCCCTATGAACACCTTTTGCACACTAGAATTGAGGAATGGATATGAGATTTGTAAAAAGAGCGCTTGGTATCATGCTATAAAATTAGTAATATTTTTTGTTATCAGCTTGTTTGCATTGGATGGGATCTAAAAAGGTTATCTTTAGTCCTATGTTGGCTTGGAACTGTCAGAGAAACTAATTTACAAGTTGATCAAATGAGAAGATGAAATTTTTGGGTAAGGAATAGTACCATTCCAGTGTTGTATCCTTAAGAGATCAAGGGAATAATTTTTCCATCAATGTATCGTGATGGAAGAATCAATACATAGGGCGTTAAAGGTGAACATGCATTTGTGGGTCCCCTTTACCACCATATTTTTCAAATTTGGGAATCTCCATTCCTTGGGAGAAGGGAGTGTTTAAAATTGCTACCAATAATGGAATATGTCAGAAAAAGGATTGAAAGATAGACTGGGCAGAGGCTTGGGAGAGACTCACCAACTGGCTTTGCATCTTACCCATATTCTGAAGAAGAGTATTCATAATAGGGTCTTGGGATGACAAAGATCTAGTGGAACCTCCTCTAGAACCACCACCACAACCACCTTTAGAACCACTAGTGTGACCACCGCTAAAACCACTACTAGAGCCACCATCACTAGTAGGGCCTCCACCAAAGCCACCTCTGTTTTTGAAGCCACCACCACTAACAAAGCCCCCACCACTCAATCCACAAAAACCTCCACCACTAGAGGTGATAGGATGGGTGAAACTAAAACCCAAGGGTATTCTATTTGCATTGATAGTTTTGGATCCCTTAGAGGTAGAAGGGATGCTAATCGATGGGATTGTGTTAGCCATGTACATAGGAATGGGAGGCATCAACATTCCTAGCTTTCTCTCATGGTCCTTGAAAGTGGCCCCTTGTATAATGTTAGGATTTCTTGGAGGAGCACATGCTTTAGTCAAACTAGAGAGACTAATAAGGAGTTATATGCCGATTTGGTCTTTTCCCACTATATACTTTATTTCATTGATAACCCTAGCGGCCCTATCCATCTTTGGGTCCCTTTCCATGTGATTCTCCAAGTCACCTAGTACTTTGCTAAGGATAGAAATATATTCTAAAGGAATGTGAATGACATCATTATCGTCTACCAAAGACAATGTAGGAGATGCAGGAGGAGTGGGGATGCGATTAGTCTGATTGGAGATCCCTACTTGACATCTTGACAACTACTCCTGAGTGGCAAGACCAATGATGGATCTAGCAAAAAGGCCTATAGAGAAACTAGTAGCGACCTTCATCCTCTCCATTAGAAGGTTTTGCAAACTTCTCCTAACAATATACTTGGAAGTTGTGGAATGGGTTGTGATTCTCATAAACCTTCACAACACTCAAGTGTTCAATGATCATAAGGTACCAGGGAAAGTCTCAATACCAATGAATGGACAGATGTTAGTTCATGTCAGGTTCACCAAAAATGTAAGAGAGGGGGACCAACTATGTCAAGGCCCTAGGTCATGGAGAGCTGAGAACTGAGGGCTACCATAAATTACCTCACTCTAAAGGGATGTTTTGGGAATAGGGATTGAGAATGATGAGGACCATAATGTGCCTTAATCACTCTACAAATACAAACTTTAGTTTGGGCTAGGCAAGCTAGTTTTTGGATTTGATACTATTCCTCAGACATCTCTTTGTCCAAGGACAACAGTGCTATTCTTGGATGTTAGCATGGTGCCTTGGAGTCTGTACAATCAAAAAATAGCGAAAATAGTATGAACTACTCAAAAACTAACTAATTAGCTTAGTTGGTTGGTTTTGATGGGAAAAAAAAAATAATAAGGTAGGACAAATACAAAAAAAGATGATAAAGAAGGTAGATAAAGGCTAAAGTAATAAAGATAATCTCACAAAAATGCACCTTTTCCAGCTAGCTCCACATGCTCTTTCAACTGCACACAAGAAGGAAGGGGAAAATTGTTGGGGCTGTATAGGGGCCTACCTCAGTTAGACACCCATTTTGGTGTTTCCACCTCCATGGACAACTAGATAGCAACGAGATACAAATATGCAATAAAGAAGCAAAGAAAGTAGAGATTGCAATAAACACTACAAAACAGTAAAGAGCGACTCAACCAAATCGCAAAGGAGAGGAGCGAAACATTACCACCTCCACAAAGAGTTCACTAGCCAATGGAGGAGAATACAAACTTGGAAAGGAGAGTCTCACAATACCATAAACCCATGCTACTAGTGGCTTGCTTCACACTTGCTTTGTGGAGTTGATGAAGTGTTGTTGCTGCAATGGAGTGTTGAAATGTTGCTTGAGAATGGAGAGAATGCTGGAAAAATGCTTAAGAGTGTGAGAGAAAGATGGATTGAATGCTTAGAGGTCCAAGTGAAGTGAGAATGAATGAATTTGAAGAAGGAAGAATTTGTCATTTTTTAGGGCTGATTAGTCGAAGAGGGATGTTACAAATCGACTCCAATCAAAAGTGTAACACCTCTTCCAACTTTAGATGTAGGAATCCATCCAAGACATAAGCGCACCAAATGGACGTCTGCATGCCATGCGAGCGTCCCTGACAAATATTATCCTATCGACACCATAGATAGATGCCAAGTGGAAGGAAGGCATCCAACTAATGTGGAATTTCAACTTTGGATTTGGTTTTCTAAGGTGAGAGTGTGTAAAAAGGGAATTTGTGTAAGGGGTGCAAATTCACTCCTATACAATAGCAAATTACAGTTAGTTGGGATTGGGCATAAGGGTGGTAAAATTTAGATGGAAAGTCACACTTATATAGAATAATTAAATGAGTTTCTAGGAAATGGTGAAATGATGAAGGGGTTTGTATTGAATGAAAAATCAAAAGCTAACCTTCGATAGACCACTATAATTCCCAACCTAATAGTGGGATTCATTGCTTCCAAGTTAAAGAAAGTGGGCTTATATTGCAACATCTAAAAAAATGAGTATCAAAGAAATATCAAAAGAGAAAAAATTCAACTATTTAGGATATCCAAATATCTCTACTAGGGCTATGGATGCCTGGCTGGTAGTAGAGCTATGTTTGGTGGAATTATAGAGATAACCTTGTTGGGGCTATGGACGCATGACTGGAAACAAGGCTTTATCCATGGTTGGATTTGGAGGATTACCAAACTATCTAGTTCAAAGCCAATAAACTAGTTTTTTCACCAAGTTTCAGAAACTAAAATTAACCAAAGCACACACTAGTAATTTCCAAAGAAATTTTATTGTCTTTATGTCAGAATCTAGGTAAATATAAGATGTTACTGTTCTCAAATATGTATAAGTTGATATTTTTAGCGGATTATTTAATCTTGAATTTCTTTTAAATTTTGTTTTATTGGTTGCAAGTTGTGTGGTCTCACAACACGCCCCAAGATTGTAAAGCTTGGGGATCTAAATGAAAACTAATGTTTATGGCAGGTGCTGGATAGAGGAACAGATCATCAAAAGGTAAAAGTAAAGGAAATATTTCTAAGCATTTTGTGATCCAAGAGTATTGAATATCAGGAACCGAGTACTAGGAAGCCAAAGATGTAAAAATGTTGTTGCAAAGTTTTGGGTACAATGTTTCGGTCCCACAGTAGAGGTTCGATAAGATGAAAGTTCTAGTTAAAATCGAGGTTTGGGAAAATTTGCTGGTATCAGGTACTAGGTATCGGGTGACAATGTTAGGTTTAAAGTTAAATGTTTAATGTTTCCCGAAGGTCCAGAGGTCTGGTAACCCCACTTGAATACAATAATTATGTAAGAATATGATATTTTAAAAGTGTGATACTTATGATGGTTTAACATGATGATTTATTAATAATGTTTTTTTTTCATGAGAGTTTTATGAATGTTTTAAAACGGATTTAATGTGTGGAATTTGTACTTAAAAGAGAAGAAAATTGTAATGCAATATTTGAGTATGGATGGTCAAAAAAATTTGGATCACAGATAGAATCATATCTAGATTGGGAAACACATTTTGGGGAGTTATATGCGAAGGAGATTGAGTTTGTCGGTATACACATAATCCTGGTATTTCGAATGCAGCGAGAGAAAGCACCAACCTCTGGTGTAACACATTCTTGAGAGTAGAAAGCCCAAGGAAGAACCAAGATGTAGGAATAGGATGATAAAGAAATTGTTCTAAATGTATGGGAAAGTTCCTACATACTATCCGGATTTAAGTTATTATCCTGGAAATAATAAGAAGATAAAAGACCTGAAAGATTTCAATGTGCTAAGGAAGGTTGACATCTGTTGACTTTGTTAGTAATTCTCTTTCCAGTTGTCATATTCCATGTGCCTTGACATGATTCATCCCTTGGCTTTCCTCTCATGTATTTTTCTTATCTTCCTTGTGTCTTGTTCCCATAAAAGATCGGAAGATGTTTCATTTTAAGTTAAGTTCAAAATTTGTGGATGTTAGAAGAGCCAAAACTTCTTTAAGTTTTATTCTTTTTTCTTATTTTATGAATCATTCTAGATTAAAAACTTGTATGCACATAGAACCGATCAATATCAAAAATAATTTGAAAGCTACCAACTAATATCTTTTGTAGCTAGTTGGTATTTTAGTTGGACAAGACTGTATGCTACATTGTTTAAGGGTGCATACATAACCTACCCAGTGTCCAAATTAAACCCCCTTCTTTAAAAGATCACATCATTCTATGCCTAGTTGTGAAGCAATCTAGTGAAGTATAAAGTGGTTTTCTTTGATTTAGTTAATTCTTGGGGCATGCATAGATAATACCCGAGAGCAATTTTACTTTTCAAGTATTTTTGATGCTTTATTTTAGATTAGATGTTTATATTTCAGAAAATGTACCAAAAAAATAGATGAATGAATGAAAATTTATTACAAATCTTTCGTTTCCATTGTATTGTTGAATGATTAAAGCTAAATCTACTTAAGTGATAGAAAATTTGTTTGAAATTCATGAAATGTTATTGCATATTTGTCAATTTCATGGAATTGTTTGATAATCACCCTAAGAATATATTTCACCAAACCTTATGATTCCTTTTAGAACTGAAAATTACCATTTACCTATCATGATTAACAACATTATCACAAAAAACCCTAATGTGAACCTAGTATGGTAAAGAATTGACTTAAACGAGCCTTAGGATTAAGTTGAGTCAGCCTAAAGATTTAGGTTGTCTTGGTTCAGTCTTTCGAGTAAAGATAGATTCTTGCAGTTTGCTTGTGAGGATTTATCTACACTGTTGGTGTGCAACTAACATCGTTATCAACACAATACATGTCAATTATTACACATAATCAAATATTTTTTGCATTTAGTACATCACATCATTCAATTAAATCACAATATAGCATTAATTCATCTCATAAACACATATATGTTGAATCAAAATACTCATATGGCTAAAAGTAAAAAGTCGTTTCACACTTTCAGCCAACTCATTAGCACAAGTGAATTTAAATATTTCTAACTAAAAATTAATTTTGGTCAAACATATGATCTAGCTAGATTCATTGTAGCTAAGTTAGATATGGCCATAACTTTTCCAAAGAATTTTTTTCACTAAATGTATATATAACACCACTTTCATGTCAATTTACCAAAAAAATAAAATTATTTGAAAAACTTGATGTTTCAACAACTCGTCATGTAAATAGTATTTTTTAAAATATAAAAGTACCCTTTTGTATATATATATATATATATATAATTATAGCTTTCAAATATGTATAGATTTTAATATTTTAGTTATTTTTTATTTTTACTAAAAGTAAGTTATCAATACCAAAATATAAGGTTGATTATCTTATCAAGAAAAAATACTTAAACTTATTAAATTTAAAAAAAGAAGGTATAGTAGATAAAAGATTCTATATCAAGATGGTATATTTTTTCTATTTTGGATAAATAGTTAAGAAAAAAGGTGACATCCCATGAGACTAGTTGTGTTTTCAATACACACATTTTAATAATTATTTTAAAAATGGATTTATCAAAATCGAGAAAAAATATATCCATGTATGAAAGTAAGTTTTAACTTGTAAATACACAAAAATTGAAAGAAAAAAAATTACTATATAAAGTGCGACATCCTATTTAATGTCAATTTTTCAATATTTTATTATCAACTAAATTATATAGTATCAATTTTTTATAAAAAAATATTGTAGACATGTAAAAATGACCTAACACTTATCACACATCCTGAATGATATTTTATCATCATCAACATCATTATCATCTAATATCACTTCTTATCATTTACATCAAAAACCCTAATTTCCTCATTCAACTAAATAAAATTACATTATTTAATTAATTCAAATTTTCATCATTTTTGACTAATTAAATAAATTTCATTTATTTAATAAAGTCCTAATATAACTTTATTCCTCCTCATTAATTAAATAACATCAATTATTTAATTATGTCGCTAATTTACCTTGTTCCCCTAAGTCAATTAAATTATTACCACTTAATAGTATAATTAAATCACTTTCCCCTAAACTTGAATAATTAAATTAATTATTCAAAATATTATTCAAAAAGGTCAATGAAACAAATACAACTTTATTTGTAAAAGTCAAAAATGACTTGCACGTTCAACTCAAAAAGTCTTAATTAATTAATTCAACCTGAAAGTGAACTCCAAGAACTGAACACTCAGAGATTTCCACGCTTGTTAGATGCAATCTATTATTTCCTCTGATTGGTCAATTAACATCCTTAATTGATTTGATCATAGAAGCTAACTGAGAAATCTAATTCTTCTCAACAACTTTCGACCATTGATCAAGACTTTCTACTATGCAATCTCAATCATTCATTTCAAAATGTAAAATCTATATAACAATCCTCTTCATCCTCAAAAATCATCAAAGAATTGACATATTTTGTACAGCGAAGTAATGTTGAATTGAAAATCAATTTCTCACAAGCTTTTACACACATCTTCGATCAACATCGCACACATCGAAGCTTTTGCAATGCATAATGGAGGATTTACATTGATACAACGACAATCCAACATCATTTGCGAATACACTTTGACATAGGATGGTGAAGGTTTTAGCTTTGAATTCATTATGTTATAGAGAAAAGAGATAATCAGATCAAGTTTTGATCATTTTTCCATCCCGATGTGGATCAGATCTAGGTTTTTTTTCCAAAAAAATGCATACTTACTTTGAGATGATGGAACTCATGGTTGTTCACTGGGTAAGGAGTCCTAAAAGGTGAGAAACATACACTCATGGATAGTATGCACTCACACACATGCAAGTGGCTATGGGGAAGGTCAAGCCTCGTAATGGGATTTCTGCTCAACCATACCAAAGTTATACCTCTTGATAACTTTAATAAGGTGCCATAGAAGAAAATGACTTTTTGAGCTTCACAAGACAAGAAAAAAATCATATGCTTGGAGCTCATGAACAAACATGATGGCACCAAGGGCGTGCAAGCTATGTTATGCAACGTGGAAATATAAAAAATGAAAAATGCAACATGCAAAGAATGTTCAAAGGATTCTTGTTTAGTTCATGCGACGTCTTTAATTTAGGGAACATTATGTCTAACGTCTCCAAGAGAGGACCAATCAAAGAATATAAAATTCATAACTTAGGGGATGTTGTGTGTCTCATCAAGACACTAAGAGGAATGTAATATGCTAAGATAGATCACACTCAGGAAGGACATCACACCTAGTGTCATCCACAAAATTACAAAATGCATTGTATGAAGTAAGAAGGTTGCACTAAGAACCAAGAAAAAAGAGAAAAATGAAAAAGAATAATGCTAATGTGTGCCCCCACTTTAAAGGAATTGCTACACACCATACTGTGAGTAATTACTTTAAAGTAGCAAATGAAAAATGCTAAAAAAAAGAAATACATGAGAGCCAACTTGAAAAGCCCTATGCCAAGTCATATGTTTCCAAGTAAGGCTACATCATGTGAAGGAAAGGAAAAAGAAAAGGAAGGGGGTTGCCCCCAAAATGAAAACACCAAACAAATAAGGGATCTATGAATTTGGGGTCAGTATGTTCTTTGCTGCAATGTTTTTTAGAGAGCTCAGAATTGTCATCATTCCCCAAATACACAGAACTAGGAGAATGACACAAAGAGAGCTAAAATAAAGAAAAACCTCTTGGGTCAACATGGAAGAGACATAGGGTGTCTCGATGCCTTGCATCATACCCAAAAGGAAGGCACAAGAAAAATGAAAAAAGAAAGGCAAAAGAAAAAGGAAAAGCTTTTGGCTCAACATGAAAGAGACATGAATGTCTCAATTCCTTGCATCATCCCCAAAAGGAAAACACAAGAGAAAAAGACAAAGAAAGGAAAAGAAAAAGAAAATCCTTTTGGGTCAACATGAAAGAGACATGAATGTCTTGAAAGGAAAACACAAGACAAATGAAAAGATAAGGTGAAAGGAAAAAAAAGAAAAAAAAATTGGGTAAACATGAAGGAGACATGAATTTCTCAATGCCTTGTGTCATCCCCAAAAGGAAAACATAGAAAAAAGACAAAAATTTAAAAAGTGAAAATAATGCATGACATAGAGAAGAATGAGGGTACAAATAGAAGAATTTCTCAAAGAGAGAACATCAAACAAAACATCATGGGGGATCACATTACGCACATGTGCAATCACACAAAATAAAATGAAAAAAGAAAAAGAAAATGAAAAATACTAGTAAGGAAAATGTGAGTCATCCATCAGGCAAGCCATTCACCTCCCAATCATGTTCATTATATGCCGAGGGTGAGAAACTAGCCAAAGGAACAAGGGAAAGTGTTGAACTAGGAAAAGTACCTGGTTCATTACTCTATATAGGAGATTTCTCATTTAAGCTCATGGAAGAGGAAAACAATGTGTTCAAGTCATTATGCACTTCTTTGTCAATTTTAGTGATCTCATCATCATCATCTAAATTAATCACAATAGGAGGATGAATGATAATAGCTGATGAAGAATTTAACTCTTGTTGTGATTGTTGTATTGGATCATTTCGGGGAGGAGAATCATCATGTATTGCTTTGGTCAAGTTTGTATTTTGATTTTTTGTACTTAATTCTTCATGTAATTTATGAGAAAGGGCACGACATCTATGCCTACACTATCTAGCACCTCTATTTCTTCTACTTTTTTTGTCTATTTGAGTTTGTGAAAGAGTGGGTTGATCAACCATACGTTTATTTTCTTCCCTAAGGGGAGGAATGGAATGAACCATAGGATGTGGGTCATCCATTTTCTCTTTTTCTTTGTAAACTTGTTTTATTTGAGGAGGAATAACAGAGTTACTTCCATTGTCTCTTGGTCTTTTGGATGATATCAAGGAAGTTTCTAGTGTTGGTTGATCTGGGTTATTTGGTTATTGTTCGGGTTGAAGCATGGTTATGTCTATGATGGGAGTGTTAGAGGTAGATGAGGACATGTGTTAGAGAGACAATTCTGCTATTTTCTTTGCTTTGAATTTTTGGTAAGCTATGGAAAAGAAGTATTGTTGTGGCATTATAGGTTCCATGAGCTTGGGCCAAAAGGATTTTAAGGAGAAGATTCCTTTAGAAAACAAGAGATTAAAGCCGCTATGGTGGAAAGTGAATATTTCATTGTCAAATGGAAAATTTAAGCATTTGTGTATAACCAAAGGGATGACTCTCATTGAGTGAAGCCACAAATGGTCTAGCTACAAATGAAATTGTTTCAACTATGGGATGATAGAGAATGTGACATCTAATTTTTTGGGTCCTATTTGTAAGGGTAGGGTGATCAATCCTATCATAGGGAAAGAAAAACCATTGTGCATCTTGATCCATGCTTTCGTTTTATCATAGTAATTTTGATAAAGTTCATGTAATACTAGAAATTCCTTGGTAATTACATTCTCTCCACAGGCGGGATCTATTAGTATCCCATACACCAAAATGAACCAAATATTTTTGGAATGTGGGGGTTCTCTTACACTTCTAGGGTTTTGTACCTAAAAGTAAAGAGGTACCAAAAATCTTAATGGCTCACTCAAAAATAAGCCCTTGAGATTCCAATGCAAAGGAGATTGAAATATATCAAAGGGAATTGTCCTAAATGCTAAAAATTAATAAAAAGAGATTAACTACTAATGTAGAACTTAGGAAATGCAAAATGTTTGAAAACACGCTATGATATGCAAAATGACCTAAAAATGCAAGTAAACTATAACAAAAACTTATGAGATTAAAATTGTGAACCTAGAGACTAGAAAAAGATGGAAAAGAGCTATGGAATCTTGAAGAATTCACTATTGATGCCAACTGGGACTCATACACCAAGCTGGGTGACTTAGTCCTATTTCGGGAAGATTATGTCAGAATAGGTTTCAAACAATTGGGTACTCATATCTACAAAAACTCTATTTGATCCTGGGAAGTGGGACTCATTCACCACTAATGGCGAATGAGTCCACTTCAAGATTTATGGAAATTCAAAAGTGGAATCTATAGCTCCCGGTCTACAATTCTACTTCTAATTCAGATTTGGGTTTGAAACTACAAAATTCAATCTGTAGGTGTTCTCCAAGCCGCTCTTAGGGATTTTGACAACTTTCAATAGCTTTGACAATTTGTTGACAACCTTTCCAATCTTGCTCTTTAACAAATCTGCAACCTAGACCTACAAATCACATGCAAATAGAGGGAAAAATTGTTGAGGGTTAGTGAATAGGGGTTTGTCTTGGTCAAACCCTGAATTGGTAATCAAACACTTGAAAATGAAATGAAATATGGAAAGAGAATAATGAATGAACAAAAACAATGCTACAACTCACCAAACCCTTGAAGTAGAATTTTGTAGACATGCAAGTGATAGCTCCAATGGATGTAGACTTGAAGATGCTTGAAATGCTTAGAATACTCAAGTGATTGATTGATTAATTGATTGAATGATTGGGGAGGGTGAAATGAGTGGGAAAAACCTATATTTATACACACTGATGCTCTAATTCCAGAAAATACCACATCACAGGCCGACCTTAGATCTTAGAAAATAAAAAACCAACATAAATTTGAAATAATTTTGATTTTTGTGCCAAAGGGGCCTCATTCAGCCCTAATGGATAATGGATCCCACTTCAGGTATTTTAAGTGGGTTTCAAAATTTAGATATTTTAAATGATGTTTATTGGGATTATTTTCAAAAATACACTTAAGTAAGGCCTGCAAGTGTAAAATGGGGCCAATTAAAGCATAAGAAAGGTATAATTATTTATGACAAGCCTAGGAAAGCATGAAAGTTTGTTACAACACTTTACAACACTTTGAAATAAAGCTTGGTAAATGATAAAAAGAGGTTATTTAGGTGAAATATATTAATAAGATCCTAGAAAAGTGTGAAGGTGTGTTACAAGACTTCACAACACTTTTGCAAGGCATCATAAAATTCTTATTAATTCACAAGGGCCTAATACCTAATGTAAATGTGTTGACCACATTACAACACTAAATCAAGGAAAAACTAATCCAACATCCACAAGGGCCCAAATGAGCATGAAAATGTACAAAGATCTATTTTTCTATGCTACAGTTCCTTTCATCCATGAAACATTATTTGGATGATGACTAGGAACCGTTAGATTTCACATTTACATTTATGGGGGAATAAAATATTACTCAATCATAATTAGAGAAATAAAAATAAGTCACAATGATATCAATACAATCTATCACTAAGTCACCAAAAAAATCCACAATTTCTAGCAAACAAGAAAACACAAATTGTACACCCACATATGATGAAAATGATTATTTTAAACCACCTTCCTTGAAAGAAATGAAATCCATTTATGGAATAGGTTATGAACTTTTAAAACAACTTGGCTATAGTAGAAAATGATGTGGTGTAAAATAATAAGGAATTTGTGTCCCCATAGAACCTAACACAGAAGAAAAAAACAAGAGGTCTTGGCTATTATCCTTTAAAAATAATTAAAAAATCCCAAAGACCTTCACTTAATCATTAAAAATAGTATTGGTTGTTTCTCCTTTCCATGTGGTAGTTGTAGTATCATAACATACTCACTACCATGCATAGGGGTATAAAATGGGTTTTATGCAATCATGTTGTAATGGCATAAGTTTGCACCTAGGAAAATTTCCCATTAATTTACCTTCATTTTAGCTTTACAAGTCCAATAATGTAAATGCCCACCATTTTTATTCCACATTTATCACGTGTCCCTATCATTTTGTGTTGGTGAGGGAATTTTTGTTGGGGATGTGCACACACCACACTGACGTTCATGCATCACACTATCATCCTAACAAAGATTCCTAGATTTGGAATTTGCATAAGTGTTATGATTTTTAGATTCCTGTGAATGTAATGTTCCCTACCAATTCTTGATTGATAAAAATTGACTGTTTGCCTCCATTTACCCATTCAAACTTCATTCTTTAAATTTCTCAAGAAATTCTATCAACTTCTGTCAACCTCTCTCATTCTTCCAACACTTCTTGATTATTCTTGCTCTATTCTCACTCTTTCTTGTTGTTACCAACTTCTTGCTTGGCTTCCATAATCTCTTCTTACTCCAACACTATTGTCATTGCAAGTTTATGAAGCTCTATCTCCTTGGCATGGTGTCGTTTATCTTCTTCTTCTTCTCTCAACCTTGAGTTCTTGTAGAAAGAAAGGTGATATTGTGTATTGTATGTTCTGGCATTATCATTCTTGTAGAGTAGCATCTAGGTTGTCATTTCTCTCTACTTTATTATGTCATATCTATTCTCTTCTTTATCACTTTCTCTATATCATTTCATATTGGTTTTCCATGGAGGTGAGAACAACAAAGTAGGGACTTGATTGAGGAAAGTTCTAAACAAAACCCCAACATTTTTGCTATCACTGTGTGTGTAGGTGTTGTTCATTTGCTTGGAGCTAGCTGGAGAACTGGACCATACGTAATTTGGTACTCTTCTCCTTTCTTTTTCATTTCGCTATTAGAGTAGTTTTCATAGTATTCTTCTTTTTGTACTTCACATTTCCTTTACTTTTTTGTCAAATTGTAAAACTTCAATATTCGAGTCATCAATAGACTCTGTGAGTTTTTGGTTGTCACCTAATCCTCTGTCCATACAAGATGCCAACACATCATTGAGACTCCAACATGGCACAATGAATTTTGACTCTCATGCTAACATCCTCTGATAGAGAGTTGTCTGGTTCACAATCCAAGACCTGTGTAGTCTAATCACTCAGTTTTGAAAAACACTCGTTATTAGCAGAAGAGAAACAAATTCATGTTTGCCCTTCCTTTTCAGCCTATCCTTTATTCTTTAATTTATTAGGTAGTCTAAGGTAGTTTAGGGAAGTTTGTTCCCTTAGGCTCTTCCATGAATTAAGAGCCTTGGGGGTGACGAATCCCCATTCTCTACATTTGTGGTGAACTTGACATGAATTGTCTTCTTTTGCCCTTTGTGTCAAAAATATCTCTCATATCCTTGTCATATCATAGATTTGTGTGTTGTAAGGTGTTTATATTTGTGACCCAATCAATGACCTTTGGAAATGAAGTTGGAAGGAGCCTTTGGCATGCAGGAACAAAATATGGATAGGTCACTTCTTAGTTACACAATATTCTACATCTTTTGAGATAGTTCCATCTAAGTACATGAACATGGTTTCATTCATGTCTATCCCTCCTATTGAGAATATGTGTATAATACTTGATATAACTTTCACCTCACATGATGAGCCACTAAATAAGGAGACTTCCCTATTATACATTCTAGCCTAGATTAATGGAAAAATCATGACTAGCATCTTAGTTTATTTGAGGGGTCGGGTAAATGTGATAACGAAGGAAACTTTTTTCATAAAAAAATTACATAAGGAGAGATACAAAGAGTTGAAAATCACTCTCTATACCCACTATGGACTCTTTATTGTCCCTATTAGATTCATTTCTTTATCATTCTTGGTAGGACCCAAGGTTGTTAATGTGTCATTTATTGTGATCCTAGAGGCTAGGAATCTGGTGGCTAGCCTCCATGAATGGTGTTGCCTCTATAATCCATAAATGCTTAAAATTATCCCATGAAGGAACTATGCACATGGTGGATGACACTGGCTATAAACCATTGGTGTCACATGGGGGCTTCTCTTTGGATCACTTTGGGCCCACCCTAGTCAGACCTCTCCCTCCAAGGGGAAATTTGTGATAAAAGGCTTATGTTAAATATAAGAATAGGTGTTCGACCTTGAAGATTAGTTATCTTGTCTCTTCCTATGTTGTTTCCATAAAGGCCTCTATGATAGAGGAGTAGAAAGTTTCCTCTTTGGACCTATTAAAAGGGAAGGGGAAGCTTTCTCATGCTCAAGATCCTTGTCCTTCTACATCTCTTGCTCCACCTACTTCTTCTTCTCATCTTGTGGTGGCATCATAAGTTCCTTCTCCTATGCCTCACATGGGAAGTGTGATGGTTCCTACATGGCAAAAAGTGAAGTGTCAACTTTTTTAGTTACTTATCTTCCCCATGGTTCCCCAACCCACTGTCTATGATAGGAGGAAGTGTTCCCATGGTGTTGTTCTTGTGTCTTAGCCTTCATGACCTCTAACTATTCTTCTACAAGTCCCTTAGGTAGAGAATGGGAAGAGGCTCACCATCGAGGCACCTGTGTTTGTTTCTAATCCAATGGTTGCTCTTGCTTTTGTACCTCCTCCTCTTTCTCCTACTCAGGAGACCATCCTTCAACAAAAAATGGTTGTGAAGGATACTCCTACAATTGAGCAGAAACCTCTGGCCTCTTCTCAGGCCATGTCCTCTAATGATTGCAACCAACATAACCAAGTTATGCATGAGCACAAGCATAGGTGAAAGGATTTGGTTGTTTAGAATGCCACCTTGTAGAAGACATAGGGGGAATCTAGTTGTATCTTTCTTTGCATCTCCTTCTGTCACTTTGCTTTCTTCTGCTATTCCTGCTTTAGTTCCCATTACTTTTATCTTGCTTCTGACTCCTCTAGTGGGTCTTGATGATGCTCACCCAAAAAGGTTATAGTTTTTCATTTCTCCCTCTATGGATCCTCCTCTTATAATGTCCCTCTTGGACATCCCTCCTTTCTTGCAACCCATTTTCATGCCTCATACAAAGGTGGTGTCCTCTGTGGTTACCTCTAGTTTCTCCTCTACTTTTTCTTCTTCTATTGGGATTCAACATCCTCCATTGAAGAAAAATTTGGAGGATTACCTCGCCATGGGTGGAGGTTGGAAGAATGGTTCACCTTCTTTGGAGGCTAGTTCTATCTTGGATTATGTTATCCTTGTGACATAGTCATCCCCTGTGTCCTCAGAGTTTGTCACTGCCCCTTTTGATGAAGTTGGCAATGACTCTTGAGTGCCTTTCCCTTCCCCCACCTATTTGCAACAAGGAACTCCTAGAAAGTGCATTTTCAATTCGATGGATGATATCTTGTCTTTTTTTGTCAATTTTCACAAAATCAATGACTTTTTATTCACAAGAGCTCAACAAAGAAGACCTTGAGGGGCCTTCTTCCTTGGCCTTATTGTAGGCAAGTCAAAGGTCACTTCCCTTGCTATACCACCCTTACAATCTCTTCCTCCCTCCCCTTATAATGATCTAGATTAGGAGAAAAATGACCAGTTGGTCGATGAGGACTAGGGTGGTGCCTCTTCTACATATATGGATTAGATTTTTTTTGTGTTTGTGTTCCCTTGTACTTGTATTTTGGTCTTTGTGATGCTACCTAGAGGATGCTTGCTACCCTTGTAGGTACTTGGATTTAGGTGCAAAAATTATTCATGCACTTCTTTAGTTTGTATCACCATTCTTCCATGTGTTGTAATATTTCTTTTCAGTATTGGGGACGATGCAAAATGTTGGCAGTATTTAGGCCTTCTTCCATGTTGACCCAATTTTTATTCACTTTTTCTTCATGTGTCATTCTTCATTTTTGAGAAATTTATGGATTGATGACCATTCATACACATACCATATCATATCTATCTATTTGTATCTACGAATAGTTTTGACCCCTAATTCTCTGATCCCCCTATCTCTTAATTTATTCATCTCTACTTATCTACTTGATGTTTTGGTTCTTATGTGTTGTCCCTCATATGTGTGGAAACAAACCATGAATATGTATTTCCATGTATCTCATACCATAACATCATTTCCTCTCCTTTCTCTCCTTAGTATGCCATGCACCCCTCTGCATAGCACACACCATCCTAATGGGGGGCTACCATGCTTTTCTAATTTTCAATAAGCTGAATTCTTTATAAAGGATTCCTTGGTGTCAAAAAAAATTAATTACAATTAAATCCTTGGCAAAATAATCCCTTATTGAAAAATATCTCATTTTCCAAAATTTTGCATTCTCTCAAAAATAATTCTTGGATGAAATTTTCTTTCATAAAGGATTTCGTGGCGAAAGAGTTTGAAAACTTTCCTTTAAAAAAAAGAGCACTTTTTCTAAAATGAAAGAGTCTAAAAAATTTCCTTTGGATAAGGAGCATTATTTCCACTAGATTCTTTGATGAAAGGTATTTTGAAAGGATTCCTTGATGAGAGAATCACTTAAGAAAAATGTGGTGTCTTTCAATTGTAGCATCCCTTTGAATAGGCCCCTTGGTGTCTTGAAGGGTTCCCTACCAAAGGAACCCCCTTTGAAAGATTTCTACTCTAAATAATTCTTTGGTGTCTTGTAATTTGTGCCTACTATCTAATATTTAATGTCACATGTCTTGGTGTCAGATATCTTATATCTTGGTGTCTAGCTTGGGGGAAGCCTAATTAGACCCATTTTCTATGACTATCCTATAATGTAGTTCATGATAGAAACAAGCTTATCTATTTGATCAATGTGTTTTTTGTGTCTATTTGATCAAGCTATGTATTATCATGCTAGCTTGTGTCTTCTTGTGTCTTATGGATGTGTGTTTTATGATTATCTTTTTTGCCTAACATGTTTGCCTGCAGCCTAACATGTTTGTGGTGAGATCACCGCTAGCTTTGTAGGATTGAAGATCCGTGTCATCTTCACATCTTGGTGGAGCTCCCTCTTTCATGATTAGGTACACCAAATCAAATATTTTATTCCTCAAAACTATTGGTATATTCTCTTCAACCTCTTTCTACTGTAGCTGACATACGCATTGACATGTGAGTATGTGTAGGATCATGATGGGACAAAAAGTGGCGATATGATGGGTATGTGTAGGGTATGTGGTTGAAAATTTTTCTTACCCAAAATTGATGAAACGAAAATGGTTTTTAAAAGAGATTATCAGATTTCCACCAATATAAATTATGCTTTACTTTGAATTTAATAGATAATTATTATTCATTTTCTATTTGACTTATGACTAAAGTCTTGATTGATAGGATGATTGAAAAATATCTATAGTTTTCAAATGGTATCACATTTTTTGAATCCAAAATATGTGTCAAACTCTATGCTTCACATACTATAGGATTATAAAAAATTGAATTTCATGAAGTTTTGACCAAGTTAAGGTGGTCAAACATATTGGTTTTATATTTTTTAAAAGTTGTAATAAAAAAATTCATAATTAATTATTTAATTGGAAAAATTACAAAAAATATGCATCACATTTGGACATGATTCCTCTACTTACAACTAAAATCTTATAAAAAAATATTATCATTTTATTGTGGTTAGGGTGGTCAGACAGACACCTACTTATTTTTTTCCCTAAAATTTATGTACTACTACATTGAAATTTCAAATTTTCACCAAATAGATTTTTTTTTTTTTTAAATAAACCTAGTAGTTTACAAATTACATTCAATTTGCTATAGATTCTATTCTTACATATTTTTGAAATAATATATATAACTTATTGAAATTTTTATGTCAAGTTGCCTAACTCTGATTTTTTTGAATTTTTCGCCACTTAAGGGCCTGTTTTTTCCATGATGATCTTGCACATACCCACATATGCTCGCTAAAGTGGTGGGAAAATTTAATGGCATAAATTTGCACCTAGGAAAATTTCCCATTAATTTGCCTTCATTTTAGCTTTACAAGTCTGATAATGTAAATACATGTTGCTTTTATCCTACTTTACCCACATGTCCCTATAGTTTTGTTTCGGTGAGGGAATTTTTGTTAGGGGTGCATGCGAGATGCACAAATGTCTGCATGCCATGTTGTCGACCTAACAAATATTCCTACATTTGGAATCTACAAAAGTGTTATGATTCATTGGTTCCTGTAAATGTACTATTTCCTGCAAACTCTTGACCGATGAAAATTGATTATTTTCCTCCATTTACCTATTCAAAATTCATTCTTTCACTCTCTCAAGCAATTCTATCAAAAATTATCAGCCTCTCTCATTCTTGCAACACTGCTTGATCATTCTTTCTCTATTCTCACTCTTTCTTGCTGCTACCAACTTCCTGCTTGGCTTCCACAACATCTTCTTACTCTTTAGCCAACTTATCAAAACAATTGAATTTAAATATTTCTAACTAAAAATTAATTTTGGCCAAACATATGATCTAGTAAGATTCATTCTAGCTAAATTAGATAATTCCACAACCTTTTTAACTAAAATTGTTGGCTAAAAATATATGGAGCACCACTTTGAATCCAATTTACCAAAAAAATAAAATTATTTGAAAAGCTTGAAGTTTAAATAACTTCTACTAATGTAAATAACATTTTTTTTTAAATATAAACAATACCCTTTTGTAGATCCATAAGTGTAGTTTTGAAAAATAGATTTATTTTAATAATTTAACTATAATTTATAATTTATATTTTATTTTTAGTAAAATTAGGTTATCAGTACAAAATATTAGGTTGATTACCATGCCAAGGAAAAATACTAAAACTTATTAAAAGAATTGAAAAAAATATGATGCACTAGATAAAAGAATCTATTTCAAGAGGGTATAATTTTTTTTCCATTTTAGATAAATATTTAATATGAAAGTTGACATCTAATGGAAACAACTATTTTTTGATTCAAATACATTTTAATATATATTTATCAAAATTAGAAATAAATATATCCATGCATTAAAGTCTTGAGTTATAAATACACACAAAAAATTTGAAAGAAAAAAAATAAAATTTACTATTAAAAGTTTGACATCTCATGCAACTTCATTTTTCAGTATTTTATCAAAAACTAAATTATAGTGTTAATTTATCAAAAACTAGTTTAAAATAATTTTTTCATTCTTTTAAAAAATATAAACATAAAATATACTAAAAAAATACATATTTTACTAGTTTACATGATTTCAAAATTCAAAACATATATGCCACTTTTTAATAGTGATTCAAGTTTGAAAGTTAGATCAATGTTAGTTGTTAACTTTATAAAGTGTGACATAGCTTTGTGCTTTAATCCCTAACACCATTGTCATTGTAGGTTTACGAAGCTATATCTCCTTGGAGTGGTGTCCTATATCTTCTTCTTCCTCTCTTAGTCTTGAGTGCTCACAAAAAGGAAGGTGATATTGTGTCTTGTATTTTCTTTCATTATCGTTCTTATAGAGTAGCATCCAAGTTGGCATTTCTCTCTACTTTATTATGTCATTTCTATTCTCTTCTTTATTTCTTTCCCTATATCATTTCATATTGGCTATCCATGGAAGTGGGAACACTGAAACAGGGACTTGACTGAGGCAAGTTCCAAACACAACCCCTATATTTTTCTTGTCATTTTGTGTGTAGGTGTTTTTTGCTTGCTTGGATCTAGTTGGAGAATTAGACCGTATGTAAGCTGGAACTCTTCTCCTTTCTTTATCATTTCTCTATTAGAGTAGTTTTCATAGTATTCTTCTTCTTGTAATTCACATTTCCTTTACTTTTTTGTCTAAATGTAAAACTTTAATATATGGGTCATTAGTAGACTTTGTGAGTTTCTGGATGTCACTTGTTCCTATGTCAGTATAGGATGCCAGTGTGTCACAAAGACTCCAACGTTGTGCACTAAATTCTAACTCCCACATTGATGTCCTATGACAAAGAGCTATTTGGTTCACAAAATGAGACCTATGTAGTCTACTCACTCAATTCCAAAAAACACTTGTTATAGTCAAAAGGGAAATAGAGTCCTATTCACCCTTCCTTTTTGACCTATTCTTTATTCTTCAACTTATTAGGTAGTCTAAGGTAGTTTGGGGTAGTTCATTCTCTTAGGCTCTTCCATGACTAGAAAGCCTTGGGGTGACGATTCCCTCTTCTCTACACATATTTCATTTTATAAGGAGCAACATATAATCATCCATTTTTGGCTCACCTTTATCCCTAACTTGGGGGGAAAGGGGTTAGGTAGCCTTATGCTAGTTGCATTCCTTCTTGGTACCCCTTTACATCTCCTTAAAATGTTAGTGTATCAAGTACACTAACATTTTAAGGGGGGGGATATAGATCCCTTCTCATTGTTTGCATAAAGAATGGTCCCTTCTTAGTGATGATAGCATACATCTCCTAGAATGTATGAAATTTTCAATCAAGTGTGGCCTTATTCCTTTATGTGAAGTTACTCCTTTGTGGTGATATTGGGCTTGATATCTCCTAAGTGTGTGACTTTTATTGGCATATGATGTTCCCTTTTTTGGTAATACTATGGCTAGTATTCACTAAGGTGCGATCTTTTTATTCCTTGACTTGTACTCTCTGAGTGATGATGTCATGTGTGATATTCCCTAAAGTGTATCCTTTCATGTATTGAGAAAAGCTCTTTGGTTGTTTTATAAATCACCTTTTGTGGTGGTGTTGTTATAACACCCCTTGAGTTTTTAGCCTTATACTATTATTGTTTGTGTACCCCTTGAGGTGAGATTTGTTTTTCCCCCATGAAGTTAAACTTTGTGCTTCCCATGAGGTGAGTTTTGTTTATCCCTTGTGACGTTAAACTTTGTGTACGGTCCCTTGAGGTGAGTTTTCTTCCTCTCTTGTGACATTAAACTTTGTGCACACACTAAGGTGAGTTTTATTTGTTCCCCTGTGATGTTAAAATTTATGTACCACTCAAGGTGAGTTTTATGTGATCCCTGAAGTGATATTTTTGCAAGATAGTTCATGGAATCAACATAACAAAGTTTACTGGGTTATGAACTTGAGCACCCCTTTTAACATGGCCACCTAGCATAAGACAACTTACTTTCTAGTGGATCCATATGTTTCATGAGTGTTAAGCATAACACAACTTTCTAGCCTTGTGGAACCCATAATATTACATAGAAACCTACCATAATATAGCCTGATAGCTAGTAGATCCATGTGGATCATGAGTAATGTGGCATAATGCAACTTGCTAGTCCCCATGGGATAATTCCTTTAACTAACATTTATTTGACGAATGATATTTGGTATTTGAGACAATTTAAGATTGGGGTCTCTTTTCCTTACTGACTTGAATCCCTTTAGTACTAATCTTGTGTTTGTTTTGTGTCTTTTTGTGTGTCTTCTTTGTGTTTTCCCAATTTTTACATTGTGTTTGTTTTCATTTCATCATCTTCTATATGTTATGTTATGCTATGTGTTTTCATTGTGATTGATTTTTGTTTTCATCATGTATGTTTGTGCATGTTGTCTTGCTTCAAATCATACATGTGTGTGTTCCTTTGTGCTTATGTTGGTTTCTCATGGGATCTTGAATCCTAGGAATTTGCACACTCCCCCTTGATTCTTATTCATTCTATCTCTTCAATATTTGGACAATCGGACTCCTCTTGACGTATTTCTCTACTTTAGTGTGAGTCTGAGTGTAAGTTCATACTCTCACTAAAGTGGGGGCTAAATGTACCATCATAAATTGTCACCCTTGATAATTTCACTCTATGTTTTTTCCCCATTAATTTACTAGAACTAATTAAGCATCTAACTTCCTAAATTATACATTTCAAGGCCCCATTTGTACCACTTTCTAAGAAATTGCAAGCATTTAACAAATGCATCTAATTGATATTTTTCCCTAGACACTTAATATCCTAGAAAATAGGGCAAAAGCCCATACACCCTAGGGAATATGGGTTCCCCTATTTTTTTGAGAACCAACTTTGGATATGTCAATGTTGGAAGTTTAACATTAAAAATTCAAATTGCAAATGTTGGCTTTCAAGATTTAATTTTTGAGAAATTAGAGAGATGCCTATAATACCTAGTTATTGCATCATTTGAAATCTAACTAAAATCTATCTAGCAAGCTAGATAATTTATGATCAAGAATTATTGTCAAGAGAAGAATTTCAAATACTTATTGCAACAATTCAAGATCCAAGCATCATGTCAAGTCCTATGTGTATTTATGTTATCATTATTTTGTGAAGACTAATTGTTGTTGTAGGTCTCCAAAAAAAATCAAGAATTCAAGCATTCAAGCAAGTAAGATCCAAGACCTTGAGGTGATGTGTATGACTTAATTCCTTTAAGGAATCCATTGAAGGGTGGTGAGTTACAACACTTTGTTAATTCATCATTCCTTCCTATCATTGACATTGTCATTATGGAAGTGGAAACACTAATAGGGTTTTGACTAACGTAAACCCCTAAATGACACACCATTTCTTCTCTTTGTGAATTGGAAGATTTTAGGTTTGGAGAGGATTTAAGGAAGCTTGAAGACAACTCACAGAAACTCACCTACAAAATTATCCAACTGTGTTCCAACAACTTTACATCTAAAAATTAGAAGCTCATATCTAACATTAGAGGATCAAAACATAGTATTTGGACACCACTACAATGACTCATATGCTCTTGGGTGACTCTGTCCCTTTATGTAGACCAATACCAACTTTTCTAGGTAAGTCCATAGCCCTCTTCATTTTCTAGATCTTCCTACAATTCATTGTTTTAGTTTATCAGTTGTCAGATTATTGCATTTTTCATATTAGGACAGTCTAATTTGGTTAATAAAGGAAAATAAAAACTAATCCACTCTAAGACTCAATAAGATGCAAATCTAGGTTTGATTAGCTCACCTTCATGGTTAAAAGTCAATCTATACACCTTGTTGATCTCCATCTTAGTGAAACCCTATAATAATACCTTGAATCCTATTGTTCTAAGCATTTGCACTTGGGATCACCTTTTTCTATGTTTCAAGTATAATGAACCTATTCCCATCTTTTGTGATAATAAAAGTGTAATTAATGTCTCAAATAATCTATTGATGTATTCAAGGAAAAAGCATATCTCAATAAAACAACACTTTTTGAGAGAAAATATTGTAGATTAGGAGGTCAAATTAGAACATGTGGCTACTAAAGATTAGATTGCAAATATCTTTACAAAATCTCTTCCTAAGGAGACATTTTAGTATCTAAAAAAAAATAGGAGTTACAAATCCTTTCTTTCAGTGAACATTTAGATCAAGCACAAGTTCAGGGGTAGTACATCCTTACTTTTCCTCTTAATTATTTCCCTTGGGGGACTGTTGTAGAGAGTTACTATTGCTAGAACATAAAGGTAGAAGAACAAAGGGGGAGTACTATAAAATGAGTATTGTCATATTCCTTTTTTGTTGATGTTAAAGGGGAAGAATTATAGGACTAGTTGGAAAATTAAATAAAGGGGAAGATAAATCAATTCATGTTACCATCAATGACAAAGGGGGAGATTATTGGAGATTGTTGTCATTGATTTCAAAAGGGGAAAGTTATTGTCATTGATGTCAAGTGCTCTAAGATGGATATTATTGCATTGGTCTAATCTATTCATTGGTGATCATGTTTGGTTAGGATTTTGTGCTCTTGGTAGGGTTTTAGCCCTAATTCTCTTAAACCATAAATATCTCTACTTGGTCATGCACTTTATGTTCTATTTTGTTGTTGACTATTTATTGGCAGTTTTGGTTGCTTAATTTATTACTTAATCCCTTCTACATTGTTTTTCAACAACCCCACTCACTATTTGATCTGGTTTGAAATATTTTTCCTAAGGCTAAAGTTAATATTTTTGGGAAATTTTCATTGATTGGACAAGTTTGGATGTTGTGCAAGAGTTCTTTTTGGAGTCTTTTGAACTATGCCAAGTATGTGGTCGTGTGAAATGGTGACAAATATTGTAGTAACATATAAGCACATTTTTAGTTTGTCCAAACCTTATCATGTTTATGGTGATGGACTATGTAGACAAGTGTTGTGTTTTTGTTGAAGTATGTTTTGAAGCTTTTAGTATCATGTTGAGTTTATGGTGATGCATTGTGTTGATTCATGTATAGTTTATTAGTGAATAATGCAATGTGCATAAAATTGAAGGTCACTACAACAATGCATTTTGATGCTTTCACAACCCTATTGAGTCTATGGTGTTATGAGCTACTAATGCATGTGTAGGGTTGATGAATTCTCAATGATACATAAAAAATATCATGTTACTATGGAAAGGAGAGAGAAGGTCCTACAATGTTGTGAGATTATAATACACATATAAGAATTTTCAACTGTTGTATTCTATTGGTCAAGGATATTCCAAGGGCAAGTACATATTGATCTAAATATAAGCCACATTCAATTTTCTTGTGAAACAGGATGATCAATTAATCAAATTTAAACATGGTCAATGACTATTTCCTAGTAAGAAATTTAAATTTTCATAGGCTCATATGGTGCAATATGAAACATTTTCATATACTGACTTCTCCTTTACTAATGGTTCTAGTTTTTGTTCCACGATGACATATCAATGTTATCTACCACCCTAGATCAATATTTAAGAATATTTTTTTATAGTTTTTTTTATTAGAAAAGTGGGTTAAGGGACTTGATCCTAAACAAAAAAAGTTAAAGCATAAACAAGAGGCCTACTAGCCAACCAGTCTAAACAATAAGAAATAAAATAGGCACTCCAACCTCAAAGAAACAAAATAAAAATTAGTATGAAAATCTATAAGAAACAAGCATATAGGCCTAAGAAAAACCATAGGAAACATCAAAAACCCTTCCTAGTAGAGAAAACTACTCCTTTGGACTATTGATAAGTTACCAATTCATCTTTAACATCTTGAAGTTGTTCTTCTAGGTGTTCTTTGTGTCATCAAATGCTTCATTCCTTAGAGCCTCTTCATATTGGTTTTTATTCTTCTTTTGTTTCATCTTCCTCACTTTAGACTAAGTTATGATAGTACCAAATATGGCCCAGTTCATAATCCCATTGGTGATTGGGATAATGCAACTAGTTGGATTATCCAACTCATTTATCTTTTCCTTCAAGAATTCACTTTCATTATTTGACTCAATGAGGTTAACCCTTCCCTACAAATCCTTAATCTAGTGTTTATAATTTTTGAGGGACTTGGGTCCCAAATCCCCTTCATCCTCTAAGCTCACCCTTTCTTTATTATTTTCAACATTTTCCTCTTTCTATCCATAGTCAATCCCTTCTCTTCCTCAATTCCAATATTTATTTCATTTGATGTTGGTGTCTCTTGTTCTTTGGGTTGGTACTTAGATTGGAGGATTGGTGTCTCCATTAGGTTGGTGCTTAAATTTTTTTTTTGAGGATTGGTGTCTCCATTAGGTTGGTGCTTATAAATTTTTTTTGAGGATTGGTGTCTCTAGTGGGTTGGTGCCTACAAAAGCATTGTAATTACTTAATTTTATTTTTGAGGCTAGATTTGGGTAGTATATCCAAGAAACTTTTCTCACTGTGGTTTTTCCCTTTTGGGTTTCCCTGTAAATTTGGTGTTATCTTATGTTCATTTCTTTCATTGTTGCTTCTAATGTGTCATGATGTCTTAATGTTATTTTTATTATATACTAATTCACCCCCTCTTAGTATATTTGTATGTTCAACACATATTTCAACCTTGCTATGTTAAGATATAGCCACATGTGACAACAAAAACACACCCAAAATTAATGAGCATAGGTTACACATATGCCAAATAATTTTCATACAAAATGAGTATGAGAATATACAATTAATGTCTCATCTAATAGCACACAAGGATATATATGACCTCACATTAGAAACAAATCCAATGTTTCTATAGGAAGACAAGGAGTGACATTGTAGTATCCAAAAAGGTATGACTATGTAGATTGGTTATGCAAACAATCACAAGTAGATGGTCCCTAATTGACTTGTGCCAATAACTCAAGGAGTGTTTCTATCCTTTACACTCATATAAAACCTCTACAAGTGCTCTTGATATGTCAAAATAGATTTAGAGTCTTGGTTCATTTTAATCATCCCATGAATTTTAATTATCATTAAATTAACAACTCTCACATATGTTTATATTCTCATTAAGAGCCACTCCTTTCCTACATATCATCCCTTTAATCCTTTATGCATCATGCTAGAACACTATTAGAGTGTGGTATGGAAAAAAATATACAAAAAGTGGGATAACAATTTGGAAATAATCCCAAAGGATTTTAAACAGAAAAATATTAGTGATACTTGTTTCCCTCCACTCAAATTCATTTAAATAACTTTGAATTTTAGAATTTCTAAATAAATTTTCCAATAAAAATCTATGAATGCACAAATCCACCATTGTGGAATGCTAAAATCATAATTTTTTTATAAATAAAATTTTCTAGAAACTATTTTTTTGTTTTTATTTATGCATGCATGTAACAAAATTATTTTTCATTTAAATTCATAATTTCAATTTATTTAAAAACATTCCATAGTACTGGCTTAAAATGGGTATTTTAAAAATTGGAAAACAATAACTTTACACAATGATAAACAATAAATCCAAACCAAAAATGAATCCATATACTACAAAATAAATGAGCATGACATCCATTAATTAAAATAATTCAAAATTCAAGAGAAAGGTGAAACATAGAAAAATAGGGTGGGCTTTAAAATGGGGTGATTGAATATGTGATGCACCTATCTTTCTAATTTCATTAGGAAAAAGAGATCCCCTAGGACAAGATTTACTTTCAACCCTTAGGTGAGTTAATCTTGATGGAGATATTGATGTTTTCCTTATGACTAAGGATGGGGTAAATCAACCTAAAATGCACTTTTGGGTGATAAATGAAAAATACCAAATGAATGCAATTATGTAATGCAAAACATGAAACATCAATTTAAAACCTTAATCTAATAGAATCAACAAAGTTTCAACTGACCTAAGAAGGTTATTAATTTATGCACTTGTCACTAAAAGCCTGTATTGTGTGTCCTATTTGGAAATATTCACTCTAGGGAAAATGAGTCTTTGTAGGGATTTTTCGCTCAACTTTCAGGGTCCTTTGGAGGTGGATCTAATCTTTTGTTTTCCTTGGGTTTTACTGTTAGAAAGTTAGAAATAAATTTAGGATATGAGTTTCCATATCTTGATGACAATGTTGACAACTTTGACAACTTTGCAAAATTCCACTTTTGATCAATCCCCAATTCTTCTTCACTTGTAAATCTACAAACACAAAGAGGGAAAATTTGTTTATTTTTAGTGAATGGGGTTTTTCCTTGTTCAAACACTGTTTTGGTAATTAAACCTTGAAATGAAATGAAACATGAATGGAAGGAATGAAGAATGAACACTTGCTATGTTGCAACTCATCAAACCCTTGAATGGAGATCCTTAGAGGACTGAAACCTAACTCATCTCTCCAAGATCTTGATCTTTCATGAATGGCTTGATTAGATACTTGATTTTATAGCTTGAATCTTGACTTGAATTCTTGAAACCTACATCACAATGTTAGCTCCAAAAACATGCATGAATGCAAATAACTTTGAAATCATGATAGCATCTTGAAATTCTATTGTAGATTACTGATAAATTTTTTGTTCAATGCTCTTGACAATAATATTCTCTCATGTGAAAGTTTTTTTCCTTTTCCTAATGTTGAATTGATAGAATAACTATGTATTTATAGATGATTTTCTAATTTTTGAGAAATTAAACATCAAAGGATGACAATTGAAAATTGAATTTGAATCATGAAAATGCCACCAACACATTAAAAATTGGGGTCCTAAACTCAAGGAGGACCCATTCACCCTTGGGCAAATGGGTCATAGGCCCCAAACCTAGGACACACCAATTTCAAGGAAATTTTATTAATTTTTGCAATTCTTTTATAAAAGTTTCCCTTTCAAAAATAGGATTAATTAGGCTTTTAAATGCATAATTGGGCCAATTAGAGGCTTAATTAAGTCCAATTTAATTAAGGTACCCAAACTTAGTATGAAAATATAAAGATGTACATTTTCTTACACTACATTTAGCCCCCACTTTAGTGAGAGTATGAACTTGCACTCAAACTCACACTAAGGTAGATAAATATACGTCAAGAGGGGTCCAAGTGCACAAATGTTGATGGGATAGGATGGAAAGGATCAAGGAGGTTGTGTAAGCCCTTAGGATCATGATCCCATGGCAAAACAACATAAGTAAAAAGGGACATGTATGAATATATGATATGAAGCAACATGACAAGATACACAAACAATGCCAAAATTAATAAGAGGAGGAAAGAAAGATAGAATGGAAAGTTGTATTATGCCATGTGTCCATCAAATACACTCATAAGGATGTAAAATCACTTATGAAACACATGGATCCATAAGCGATCAAGTTGTGTTAACATGCTTGGTGGCCATGAAAAATACACTCACAAGGGCTAGTGAAACTTTGTGTCCACTAGGTGATCCAACAAAGATAGTGAGAAACACACACTAGGTCGGTATGTACCCACAAAAAGGTGGCTGATTGGAAAGTCATGCCAGGTCTATAGGCTCCCATGTATCAACCTATACCATAGAAAGATGGATCATTGAAATTTTCACAGTCTTTTAGGTCTTTCTCCTGTGATGTTTGATTTGTCTTGCTTTGATTTAATGTTACAATGTAACTTAAGCATTCACATTAGGTCCTAAATATTCAAATTATGTTGTCTTGTGAAGGTGTTGTGAAGCATTGTAACACATTCTTAAACTTTTCTAGACTCTCTTCATTATAATTCACCTAAAAATAACCTTTTCGTCACTAATCAAGTCCTATTTTAAAATTTGTAAAGTCTTGTAACAAGATTTCATGCTTTTCTAGGCTTAATTTCACTATTTACACCTTTCTTCTGCTCTATTTTACCCCTTTATGCACTCATAAGGCTTAATTAAGTGTATTTTTGAATGTAAACCTGACAAACAACATTAAATGTGACTTAATTCTTGACACCCACTTACAAGCCCAAGGTGGGACCCATTCACCATAGGTGGTGAATGAGTCCCTCTTGGCTCCAAAATCAAAATAAATTATGACTAAAGTCCTGATTGATAGGTTGATTAAAAAAAATCTATAGCTTTCAAATGGTATCACATTTTTTGAATCCGAAACATGCATCACATTCTATGCTTGACATGCTATAGGATAAAAAAAATGAGTTTCATGAAGTTTTGGACAAGTTAAGGTGGTCAGAAATACGAGTTTTTATATTTTTTAAAAGTTGTAATAAAAAATTCATAATTAATTATTTACTTGGAAAAAATTACAAAAAATATGCATCACATCGGGACATGAGTCCTCTACTTAAATATTTAAAATCTTATAAAAAAAATTATCATTTTGTTGTGGTTAGGGTGGTCAGACAGACACCTACTTATTTTTTCCCTGAAATTTAAGTACTATTGCATTGAAATTTCAAATTTTCACCAAATAGATTTTTTATTTTTATAAATAAACATAGAAGTTTAGAAAATACATTCAATTTGCTACAAATTCTATTTTAACATATGTTTGAAATAATATAGATAACTTATTCAAATTTTTACATCAAGTTGCCTAACTCTGATTTTTTTGAATTTTTCGCCACTTAAGGGCCCATTTTTCCATGATGATCCTACACATACCCTCATATTTACATCATACAATCATGTATTTGAGTGATCCACTTCAATTTCTTGGTTCTATCTCTCTCCTTTTAGGTGAAAGATCTTGAACCGTAGATTTTTGGCACCACAAGACTCTCTAACTCTTCTAGGGTTTTGCACCTAAAAGCACAGAGGTATGGCAAAAATGCTATCTAGGTTCATTCAAATTATGTATTTTAGGATGTTGGTTGAGCTAAATGGAATAATCTAAGTGCAATTAAGTGATCTAAATGATTGATTATGTATGAAAAATCTAAGATTTATGCTATGCTAGAAAACACAATGTGATATGCAAACAATGAACTATGAATTAATAAATGCAAAATAGAAAAGAAAGAGGATAAATCAGAGTGCACCTGGGTAGAAATTGAGGAATCTAGAATATTTTGAATGTTGTATGGAATCATAGAAAATCACGAGTGGGACTCATTCACCCAGGGTGGTGAATTAGTCCCGCCTCTGATGAAAACTGTCGGGAACTAGTTTTTGAGTGTCGGGATCCAAAATATGACAAAACTTAGATTTCCAGCCTTAAGGTGGTACTCATTTTCCATTGGTGGAAAACCAGTCCTCTCCCAAAATTCTAAGAAATCAGGAGACAACTCTTCAACACCAGATCTAAGGATGCCTGCTTGTCGGGTTGTTGAAATCAATTTTGCAAGAAACAAACATACTACCTTCTCCAAGCTTGAAATAAGGTTGAGTTGACTTGAATCACCTTGTTGACTTGTTGACCACTCTTCAACACCTAAAGGCTTGTTAAATCTACATACAAAGGTCTACAAACACACATATAAGAGGGGGAAAATGGTTGAGGGTTAGCAAATAGGAGTTTGCCTTGGTCAAACCCCACTTTGGTAATCAAACCCTTAATGAAATAATGAAATAATGAAATGAAAGAGAATGATAAACAAATAAAATGTAAATGCTATCAACTTACCAAACCCTTTTTGAAGAAAATATGAATTTATGTCAATGGATACTTCAAAATTCTTGAATTACGCTTGGTTTGATGATGTAAAGAGTTTGAATGCTTGAGTGGATGAAAAGATTGCTTGAACGTGTTATGAGATTGTAGAAGATGTAAAATGAGGAGAAAATAACTTAATTATACAATCTTGTGCCTTAGCAACCCGTTGATACCTCATCACAGGTCAACATCAAGTGATTTCAAATAAAAACCCAAAAGAAATTTTGAAATATTTTAAATTTGGAGCCAAGGGGGACTCATTCGCCACCCATGGCAAATGGGTCCCACCTAGGACCTAAAAATGGGTGTCGGAAATTATCTTATATTTAATGTTAGTTGTCATGTTTACATTCAAAATTACACTTAATTAAAGCTCATAAAGGAATAAATGGGTCAAATAAAGCATATAAGAAAGGTGTAAATAGTGAAATTATGCGTAGAAAAGCATGAAATCTTGTTACAAGACTTTACAACACTTCAAAATAGGACTTGTTTAATGATGAAAAGGTGATTTTTAGGTGAATTGTAAAGAATAGAGTCTAGAAAAGTGTAGAAATGTTTTACAACACTTCACAACACCTTCACAAGGCGTCATTATTTGAATTTTAGTACCTAAATATGCATGTTCAAGCTATATTACAACATTAAATTAGAAAAAAATAGAGCAAACATCATGAAGAAATGCCTAAAAGACCATGAATATGACAAGGGGCCATTTTTCTATGGTGTATTTTTCCCCCACTTTAGTGAGAGGATTAACTTGCTTGAAACTCACACTAAAGTAGCCATTAACATCAAGAGAAGGGTTCAAATGTACTTATGTTAGAAATATGGAATGACAATGATCAAGAGGGATGATCAAGCCCCCAAGATGAAGATCCCATGGAAAACTAAGCATAAGAACAAAGGAACACAAAAGTATTGAAATGAAAGAATAAGAAGGGGAAGTGGTGAGCTTCGATCATCTGGGACAACTAGTTGTGGATTAGATCTAGGCTGATTTTTTGAAAGAGAGAATGCATACTCACTTTGGGGTGATAGAACTCATGGTTATCCATTGGGTGAGGAGGCCCAAAAGGTGAGATACATACGCTAGTTGGTATGCACTCACAAATACAAAGGTGGCTATGGGGAAAGTTGTGCTACTAAATGGGCTTCCTGCTCAACCATATCAAAGTTTTACCTCCTAATAACTTTAACAAGGCACCACAAGGGAAAATGTCAATTCGTACTTCATGAGACAAGCAAAGCTTTATATGCTTAGAAATCATGAAGAAAAAGGAAGGTACCACACACATGCAAGTTACACTATACACGGTGGCAAAAATGTAAAATAAAAATGCAAAAATGTAAAAGTGTAAGATGGAAAAGATGTTCAAAGGAGTCTTGTTAAGTTTATGTGAGGTCTACACTTAGAGACATTATATACAATGTCTCAAGAGAGGACCCGATCAAAGAATAAAATATTCACAACTTAGGGGATCACGATGCATTAGCATGAGACCCTGCCAAGATGATTTAATATACTAAAATGGAATACTACAGAAACATCCTGACCGATGCTCAATCACATAGTGAGTGGACACATCATATAAGAATGACAGGAGCTGCTAAAGCCAAAGATCACAAAATATAATACTAATGTATGCCCCCCACTTTAAAGGAATTGCTACACACCATTCTACGAGCAATTACTTTAAAGTAGCGAAGGAAAGAAAGTGCAAAAAGGAGAAACAAGACATGGGAGCCAACTCATAAAGCCCTATGCTAATTCATATGTTTCTGAGTTAGGTTGCTTCATGAAAATGAAAATGAAAACAAAAGAAAAGGGAGTTTCCCCCCAGAAAAGAGAACACCAAACACATAAGGGGATCTATGTATTTTAGGTCAATATATTCATTACTCTGATAATATTTTTTATGAAAGAGCTTGGGGGAATTGTCATCATTCCCCTAGAAACACGTATTTGGAAGAATGACCTGAGGGAGAATAAAAAGCAAAGAAACAAAGTTTTGGGTCAACATGGAAGAACATTATGATCTCAATGATTTACATCACGTCAAAAGAGGAAAACCTAAAGTGAAAAAGAAAACAAAAGAAAAGGAAAATAATACAAGATTCGACATGGAAGGAGACATTACGGATCTTAATACACCTTACATCCAAAAACAAAAGAAAAGAAATAAAGGAAGAAGGACCAATTAGGTCTTTCGATAAGATTTTCAAAAAAGAATTGTCATTCAAAAGAGCAAAATGAAAATAAGATAATCATATTGTTCGAAGAATAAATTCACAAATCTCTGATAAGAAGAACATGAAGCTGCAGGAACATAATTATATAAAGGATAAGTAAAGGTGGGTGATCAACATCTAACAAGTCATCGCACAATCCTTATTTAGTTTATTCTGAGGGGCGGAGTTGGCTTATCAAAAGTACAAGTTAGGCCTAGGAGATGTACCAAGTTATTCACTTCGTTGAGAAGATTTATCATTTAAGCTGATGGTAAATGAAAATAAAGAATTGAGATCATTATGCACTTCTTCATCTATTCTTGTGATCTCCTCGTCATCATTATCATTAAGATTGATGATGATAGGACGACGAAGGGTTATTTCCAAGGAAGGGTGCATCAAAAGTTGTGGCTATTTAGATTTGTTCATTTTATTGTGAGGGTTGGACTGTATTATCTTGTAATTAGGTCAAGGAAATATGAGTCATCTAGCTGCTTGGAAATTGAGGTGGGAGATTTCTTTTCTTCTCTGGGACTGATGAGCAGGAGATGATTTCAGTACCTCACGCTCACTACTTGGGTGCTGGAGGCTGGCAGGAGTTTGCCGTGTGAGTTCATTTTGGTGTGGAGAAATCGAGAAGAACATGAATTCAATCACTTTCTCTTTAACTTTATACACTTGTATAATCACGGGGAGGTATGATAGGATTGATTCATTTTCTCTAGTTGTTTAATGATGATGCGTGGTTTTCAGGGTTGTATAGTTGGTATGGTGATGGGTTCCATAGGTGTGGGCCAAAAGGATTCTAAAGAAAAATTATCTTTAGATGATAATGGATGAAATCCACTATGGTGTATGGTAAATATTTCATTGCCATGTGGAAATTTAAAACATTTGTGAACAACTAAAGGGACCACTTTCATTGAGCAAAGCCAAGGGTGACCTAGCAACAAATGAAATTGATCTGATTGTGGAATAATAGAAAATGTTACATCCAAAGTTTTGGGTCCTATTTGTAAGGGGAGTATGATCGATCCGATCATAGGGCACACAAAATCAATATTTTTTTTAATCCATGTAGTTGGTTTGTTATAATCATCTTGAAATAGATCATGTAATACTAGAAATTCTTTTGTGATCATATTTTCACCACATGCGGGATCTATTAATATCCCATTGGTGGGATTATCATAGATTATTCCAGCTATGTAAAGAGGATCATCATGAAGTTTTTGAAATATATCTTTAGAAGAAAAAGTGATATCAAGATTTTATGTTGGTTGGGCCCTTACAAGGGATAACATCTATCGCACCCACAAGTTCATCCATAGGATTAACTTGGGTAACATTTGGAGTTATATCATGTTGTTCACTATTTGTAGCAACATTCATTACATTATTGTTTGAAGGTTCACTAGCCTTGACAAATGAAACATTGTGTTTAGGCATGGGATTGGTAAATATTTGTAAATTTTGGTTAGGGGGTACAATGCACTTATTACCTTGATCATTAACACTTGAAATGGACAAATGACCTAAATTAATGAGGTCTTGAACTAAGTATTTGAGATGCTTACATTGTTTGATGTCATGGCCATTTTGGTGATAAAAATGGCAATAAGAATTAGGTTTAAATGTGGGTGGTATCAAGCAATTTGACGGTAGGCAAGGTGATCATTTGTTGCTGGATTAAATGGTTCATTATATTATGGAGGGTATTAGGTAAGGGAGTAAATTGTCTCTTCGGATCCCCATAGGTATAAGGCACTACTACTTTAATAGTTGTCACTTGAATTGGAACAGATGGGTTTGGTTGTGGTTGAGGAGGTGGAATGAACTGTAAAAAGCCTCTATTTGGTTTGCAAAATTTTTGTGTGTTGTTTTGATTGTTTTGCTCAGGTTTCTCAATTCGGTTAGAAGTGGATTTTGAATCATGACTTGAAACCGAGTTATGATATTCACATAGGGTTGTGCATAAGTGCATGAACGAAGGGAATTTCATCATATTTAACTTATCCTGAAGGTTTGTGTGTAAGTTTTAGATAAACATCTTTTGTAGATGTGAATTAGGAATTTTTACATCCACTTGAGCATACAATGACTAATAACGTGAAATGAAATTAGTGACTTTCTCATTGGAATTTTGTCTACAACACATTAGGTTAGCCATTCTTTTTTTAGGGGTCATATGAACTTGGAAGTGACTTATGAAGGCATCCACAAGCTCATTAAATGATCATATGGAATGATTAGGCAAGTTGGAAAACCACTCAAATGCAGTATCTTTCAAGGTTCTACAAAAAAGTTTAGCTAGGAGTTTATCATCAAGGACAAAATCACTACATAAATTTGTATAAGCATTGACATGTTTAATAGGGTCTCCTTTACCTACATATTTCTCAAATCTAGACATTTCTATGCCTTGTGGAATTAGGGTGTGTAATATTTCTAAGGATGAAGGGATACTAATGAAAGTGATATTGCGGGAGGCCATGAGTCTAGTACTTTGTCTCACTAAAATATTATCAATGGGGCACCAAAACCTCATACAAGTACCACAAAGAATGGGGTGAATGTAAATGAAAGGTAATCTAGGAGTTATAAATGAAAATAACTGAAATTATGCTAACTAAAATAGAGAAGTAACTACAAAAAATAGAAATGCAGGAAAATGCTAGAAAATTCTTGAAAATGTGCAAAATGTGCAGGTGGACTAATTCGCCCAGGGTGGTGAATGAGTCCCAATATAAGATTTTTTAGAAAGTTTAATGTGATTCTAATGCTTTTTAGATGCCAATAAAGAATGTAGATGAATATTTTTAGTTTTTCAATTATGTGCAATGCAAAAATGAAATCTAAATGAATCTTTCACTAATGCAATTTAAGAATCCCTAGGATGCAAAAACAAAACAATACCCTAATTGAATGTTGATTCAAATGAAGCTCAAGATGCAAGATGTAATTGAAATTAGAAATTTAAAGTGTTCAAAATGTAGGTTCACCAAAATGAACCATAGATTTTTGGCACCACAAGACTCTCTAACTCTTCGAGGGTTTTGCACCTAAAAGGACATAGATAGGGAAAAAATGATAGTTCAAATTATGCAATGTAGGATGTTGTTTGAGCTAAATTGAATGATCTAAGTGCAATTAAGTGATCTATATGACTAATTATATATGCAAAATCTAAGATTTATGCTATGCTAGAAAACACAATGTGATACGCAAACAATGAACTATGAATGAATAAATACAAAGCAAAAAAGAAAGAGGCTGAATCTGAGTGCACCCGAGCAAAAATCAAGGAATCTAGAATCTTTTGAATTCTATCTGGAATCACAAAAAATCACCAGTGGGACTCATTTTTCTAGGGTGGCAAATCAATCCTGCCTCTAATGAAAACTATCGAGAACCAGTTTCTAAGTGTTAGGATTTGGAATCTAAAAAAACTTAGATTTCTAGCCTTAAGGTGGAACTCATTCGTCACTGGTGGTGAATCAGTCCTCTTCCAAAATTTTGAGAAATCAGGAGACAACTCTGTAACACCAGATCTGAGGATGCCTGCTTGTCGGGTTGTCAAAGTCAATTTTGTGGGAAATGGACAAAATACCTTCTCCAAGCTTGAAATAAGGTTGGTTTGACTTGAAGCACCTTGCTAACTTGTTGACCACTCTTCAACACCTAAATTCTTGTTAAATATGCATACAAAGGTCCAAAAACACACATACAAGAGGGGGAAAATGGTTGAGGGTTAGCAAATAGGGGTTTTCCTTGGTCAAACCCCACTTTGGTAATCAAACCCTTAATTAAATAATGAAATGAAAGAGAATGATAAACAAATAACATGTAAATGTTATCAACTTACCAAACCCTTGTTGAAGAAAATTTGAAGTTATGTCAATGGATGCTTAAAAATACTTGATTTATACTTGGTTTAATGATGCAAAGAGCTTGAATGCTTGAGTGAATGAGAAGATTGCTTGAATGTGTTATGAGATTGCAGATGTAAAATGAGGAGAAAATCACTTAATTATACAATCTTGTGCCTTAGTAATCCATTGATACCTCATCACAAGTCGACATCAAGTTATTTTGAATAAAAATCTAAAAGAAAATTTATAATATTTTAAATTTGGAGCCGAAGTGTACTCATTCGCCACCCATGGTGAATGGGTCCCACCTAGGACCTGAAAATGGGTGTCAAGAATTATCTTATATTTAATGTTATTTTTCATGTTTACATTCAAAAATACACTTAATTAAAGCTTATAAAGATGTAAATAGTGAAATTATGCCTAGAAAAGTGTGAAATCTTGTTACAAGACTTTACAACACTTCAAAATAGGACTTATTTAATGATGAAAAGGTGATTTTTAGGTGAATTGTAATGAATAAAGTCTAGAAGAGTGTAGAAATTTTTTACAACACCTTCACAAGACATCATTATTTGAATTTTAGTACCTAAATATGCATGTTCAAGCCATATTACAACATTAAATTAGACCAAAATAGACCAAAAAATCATGAAGAAAGTTCTAAAAGACAATGAAAATGACAACGGGCCATTTTTATATGGTGCAGATCCTAATCGTGCAAGAGAATTCAATAAACAACCACGAAAATTGTTGGTTCATTTTGGTGAACCTGCATATAGAACACTTTATCTTTTTTATTACAATTGCATCTTGCATCCTAGGTGTCATTTGCATCAACATTCAATTAGGTTTTGTTTTTTCTTTTGCATCCTAGGGTTTCTCAAATTGAATTAGTGAAAAACTCATATAGACTTCATTTTTGCATATCATATCATTCAAAACTAAAAAATTTCATTTGCATCCTCTTTTTGTATCTAAAAAGCATTAAATTCATTTTAAATTTTCTAAAAAACATAAAAAAATCTCATACTTGGACACATTTTCATGGGTATGTGCAGGATCATGGTATGCCAAAAAGTGGAAATGAGGAAAAAAACACGTCTTTCATTGACCCAAAAACCCGAAAATATCATGTTGACTTTTTTTAGGCTCGGGTGTCAGTACACACCACCAAAGCAAACACCAATCCTAGTTTTCCATATCGGATATCCAATTTGGATCGGATATCCGATTTGTAAAAAGAATATATATAAAAA
>VDFB02000002.1:118264538-118303050 GCA_007258455.2 Sequoia sempervirens
AATAGGAGTGAATAATATAGAAGTCTACATCAGTAGTCATATTTAACCTTAACTTATTGAAATGCAAACAAGACAAGATCTCTCAACCAAAAATTACTATCCAAGCAGATGCAAAATCTAAACACAAACCTTTGTTACATACTTTGACAGTGAGTAAGCCCCAGCTATCGTTAGATTGCAATCCAAGCTAGTTTCACTAAATCTAGAAGAGAAAAGAACCAAAAACGTCAAGTCATGGACCTTTCAACCCCAATAATGTTTCATTGTCAAAGCAGCTAATAGCCACTGTGCATCTTGATATCAATAATTTGATGTTTACGTGCTTAGGTTTTATTAAGAGTGCAGTAAATAAGGTTAAAGGCATTAATAACTTATAGTATATACTTAAGTCACTAAAAGTTACAACTGCTATTTTAGAAGCTGGGGCAGTTGCAGTTTTTATTAATATTAAATATGTTCAAAATCATCTCAATAAATTAAAAAACTCATTCAACATTTGTAGTGTCATGTCTCTTCTATTTTAAGCCCACATATTTAGCAATCAATTTTTGTTTCCCAATCACATCAAAAATCAAAAGAAAGAAGGGAAGAAATCATATTAATGCCCACAAACGACCAAGGTGAGTTAATGGACTGCAAGCATTTTTTTAATGCAAGTGCTGCTGCTTTTCAAGTACTTGTCACTCCCAAGCACTACCTCACCTCTGGAGAATGTCCTGTAAGCAACTAAAAAAGACCATCTAGTTCAATCTCTTGGTGGATGGATAGCATCAGCAAATTGATACCAATTTTTAAAGCACCATCACTGCAACCAAGCTTCTCCAAGACAAAAGTAGAATGATGCTGTTAATGCAAGCTAATTTCTCTTACATCTTTGACCCAAAAAAAAAATCTCTTTGGGGAAATATAACCATATGCAGCCAAATTCTCTGAACAAGAATACAATGGCTTCCCATGAAGAAGTAATTGCAAAAACATTTAACTGAGTTATTGGTTCAGCGCTTTGGACCTGTCAGTTCAGGTCCGATCTGGCCCAAATACAAGGTCCAGGTTTGATATGTAGGGGTTCATCTAGGGTACTGTTAAAGCCCAGCGGGTTTGTTTGGGAAAAACCCGAGCCAAATTCATTGGCCAACTGGTCCTATCACGACAAACCCGTCACTTTTATTGTACTTCTTTTTCTATTTTAGCATTTGACTTTGATTATATGACTCAAACCGCCCCCTGATCCCTAATATGTGGACATTTTAAAGACAAAAACAAAGTTATTTCCTTCATTGTAAATGCAAAACAAAAATAGGGTTCATCCTTGGTGAACTTTCATTTTTGCTTGCCATTGCAAGAATTGAATTGAGGACTGATTGGAGAAGGTTTCAAAGCAATTGATTTGATATTCCCATGAATGTGCAAGAGCCCATTTGTTGTCAAGGAGGTTGTAAAGGACGATTTTTGCAAAAGACATAAGTTTTTTTCAAGTTTTTGGTTTTTTTTCTAAATTTCGTTTTTTACAAATGAACAGCTTTGTTTTGAAATTATTGTTTTGTTTTCATTCTTCTATGAATCTATGACATTGCTTAATTTTTTTAAATGATTCAAGTTGTATATGATTTCTTTGTTTTCATTTGCTTTGACTGTGTTGTTTATTGAACTTGTTGCCTTTGGGATTACAGTGGCAACTAGTTCTAGATCTATGGGTAGACCCCGTTTCAAAACAAACCCAAATTCTCCCCTTTGAAAATATGTTAATACGGTACAATAGCTTCCAAGTGGTGGGGGTATTATTTGGATTTGCGATGGATGTGGTATCAAATATTTGAACTCATACAATCAAATGAAAGCCCATTCATGACATATCCCTAGACTAGGCATCAAAGCTTACCCAAAATAAATAATGTACCCATTCCACAAGAACAAGTCATAACATATTAATGAACAGAAAAAAGCAGATCAAGCAATAGGCTGCAAATTAAATCATCCTTTGTTTAAGAAAGGATCTCAAGGAATGAAGCCCCCTCCAAGACAATCTAATCTTCAATCTATAGAGTGCCACCCATTTTTAGCCACACTTAAAGAACAATCCACAACCTTTGCACATAAGTGATCAAAGGGACCATTTCACAAAGAACAAGATTGTCGATCAACCTATAACGAGATGTCTCTATGCAAATGGGTTAGTTTTCAATGTTGTTTGTTCACCATATTAGCAACAAATGGAGAAACAATTAATGAAGCTCCAAAAGAGTACAAAGGCTCAAATTTTGAGAAAGTGTGTAACACCTTATTGGAAAAAAAGTGAAGTTCATAGAAGGTTCACTGAAGCCCATAAAGAATTTGTGGATCGAAACAAGGGTGTCCATCATTTCTAATGAATAGAAAGATGCAAGAAAGTGGGCAATTATCAATGTTATTGCAATGTCCCCAAAAGGAGTAATGTTTTTGAAGGTAGTGGATTGTGCAAGGGAGGTGAAGGATGATGCATTTATTGCTAACATTCTCATGAAAACCATTGAAGAGGGGCCTCAAAAACATTGTTGAAATCATAATAGACAGCACAAAGAATTGTAGAGCAACTAGTTTATCGGTTGAGGAACATATTCATACATCTTTTGGACACCTTGTGTTGTCCACTCTCCCAACCTTATGCTACAAAAAATTGACACCAAAATTGATTCGATCAAACAAGTGTATGTCGAGACCAAAAAGATCCAAATGTTCCATCACCAACCGCAATATATCACAAGGCATATTGAGAACATTCTCATCATTGACATTGTTGAAAGTATGTAAAGCAATAAGATTTATTTTAATAAATACATTTCGCTTTAATAAAAAAATTTAAATAAAAATTTTGTTCCCTTCTTTAAGAATATTTATTTTATTTTATTTTTAATTTACAAATAAGTTGTTGAGGCCTATGTTACCTCCAACACAATTGCTTAGGAAGACTTGTAAAGGTTCCAAAGGCACTTTCTAACATGGTCATTAGCTAAAATTGATCACTATGGAAGCAATCTAGCATTACAAGGGCAGCAAATCTTAAGTTGGATAATTCTAAATGAGATTTGGTGGTATCATGTTGAATATCTCCTCAATTTCACTGAGCTCATGTTGAGTATGATTTGTTATATTGACATGGATAAGCACTATTTGGGAGAGATATATGATTGCATTAACTCAATGATTTAGAAGATGAAAACTCTCATAAAAGAGAAAGAGAAAGATCCAATAGAGAAACATCATAAATGAGAGAGAAAGATCTGATTGAGAAGCATTATAAATGAGAAAGAGCACAATCCTTAAGAAACTTTCTTCAAACGGCTAAACAAAATTATTGAAGAGAGATGGAACAACATGACCACCATGCTACATCTTCTTGCCTTTACATTGAGTCCCAAATATTAGAGTGCTTGGATCCTTTTTGTGTCAACAAGGATTGCCCCATCTAAAGATGTTGAAATCAGCCAAGGGTACAAGGCAACCCTTTGTACAATACTTCATAAACTCTTACATTCATTCTATCATACGAGATACAATCAAGATTGAGTTCATGGATTTTGTATGTTCCAATGACTTTAGTATTGGTGCTCTTTTGACAAATTTAAGATCAACGCTCACAATTTGTGGTACTTCCATGGCCAATCACCAATCATTCACACACCTACTACATCTTGTGATCAAAATTTCATCGCAAATAAATTTTATTAAAAAAACTTTTATCTTTTATGTTTCATTTATAATATAAATTTTAAAATCTTATAACTCTTGATTCTCTAATTTTATCTTAATAGGTTGCTAGTTCATCTGCATCTAAGAGGAATTGGAGCACATACTCCATCCACTCAATAATGCGCAATCAACTACACTCAAAAAGATAGAGGACTTAGTGTATTGCATTCCAACTTACATCTCCTTTCACACAAAAAAGTGGCTACTAGGATGGGGAAACAAGGAAGTGGGCTATCACTTCAAAGCATATTGACTTGGATGCTTCCACTTTCCACCTTGTTGCACTAGATGTTGAAGATGAGCTAGCTACGAGCATGAGTGTCGATGCCAACTAACACTGTTTACAATTTTTTTAATATACTAGTACCTACATAATCTAATATAAAATGATGATAATAATATTTTTGAAGATCCATACGATGTTGATATGTGATCACCAGTATTACCCGAGGACACGTCCTTGTCTGAAAAATACCCGTCCCAATAGCGGGGACGTCCCAAGGACAAGGAGACGACTAGGGGACGTCCCCCTCCCATACCCTTTTTTTGCCAAAATGCAAGAAACATTTCCAAAACAGGAGGAGGACAAGGTCTGTTGTAGGGGACGACTGGCCATCCCCTACGGCAGACCTTTAGTTTTTAAAAAAAGAAAACACATTTCAATAAAAAAAAGAAGGCATTATTTTAATACTTTCGTGGACAGCCCTCACCTCCCATGTTGCCCTAATGAAGATTAGACTCACCATTTTGAGTCATTTCTGCATTTGTATGCGAAGGAAAAAAAGAAGCAGTTGTAGGGTTTGATGCCAGACATTATAAGAGGAGGAACAATAGGGTATAGAAGGAGAAGAGGTTGAATCTACAGCAAGTGGGGCTGCAAATCCATCAAAGAGGTATGTCTTTTCCTTCCCTTTTTTTTCTAAATTTCAAGCATGCACAGTTTTTTTTTTTTTTTTCTTCAGTTTAAATTTGCATTCAAAATTAAAAAAATTGAGCAGCAGTGAGAGTGAAATGAGAGTGCAACCACTTGATAGAAATACAAGAGATAGTGGTGAGGCTTGTAGTGGACAGTGTTGATGTTACAGCTTCAGTAGTATTCTTCCAGCCATTGATTATTCTTGATTGAATAAATTAAATAATAGCTCAAGCTATTTAATTTATATAGAGTCTTCTATTTATGAAGAGGTGCGATTTATTTAATTGGCACGAGTTCTTATGTGTGCCGACTTTCTTCTGATTGGTTGCGTCCAAATGAAGAGGCATCTCTTATTATCTTTGGAGGCCGACTTGAAGACTTGTGAAGAGGCACATATTTCCAAGAGAGGCCGACCTCTTGTTATTGCATCTTTGATATCTCTATGACAGCCGACTTTGTTTCTTGAAGAGTTGCGTCTCTTCTATCACTTGATATATATATGACTTCATTTGTTCACCTTTCATCATCTAATTTACATTGTTCATTCACTAGTCTAAGGTGCGAATAAGAGTAAGGAGCAGAGCAGATTAGTCGATCTGTTATCAAAGTCTGAGATCATCATTGTTATATTGCTGTGTGAGAATCAGTTTATCATTCAAGTGCAGATCGACTTTTGTGTAGAAGGCTGAGATCATGATCAGCAGATTGCATCACATAGTTTCTGTATTTGCATCTGATTGTGATGCTATTCTTGGCCTCATTATTGGGCTCATTGTAAAGGAGATATTCTTGTTGTGATTCAATATATAAGTGATATATTGTTGCTGGGTTTTTCTCCCTCAAGAGGAGGGTTTTCCCAGGGTACATGCTGTGTTATTGTGTCTGATTTTGAATTAAATTTCTGTGCATTAATATCTGATCATAAATTTAACAGACAGCAACCAAAAACCATTTAAATGCCTTCAAAAATCATGGAAATGTATGCAAGGGCCCTTTGAATAAAAAACTTTCTCCAATATGTTACACCTATGGACAAAGGCAAAAAAAATCAGGGGGGAATAGGGTGTGGAATTGTCATGTTTGCCATACAGATTTTAGGGGCAGCTACACAAGGGTAAGGGCTCATTTTTTGGGTGTTGTGGGCCATGGAGTTAAAATGTGTCCTAATTTAAAAGAACATGAAAAAATAGAGTGTCATAGATTGCAAATGGAGGTGGACATGGGGGCTCAACGTGGGACAAATTCTTTTCCAAATGCGCAATCATCTATGCCTATGCCATCCACGGTTGGTAGTAGTGAAATTGCCTCAAGAGGAAAGAGGAAGATGAGTGATAGTGAGAAGGGAACTTCTATTGAATATATGTTTAATAACCAAGCATGAGAAGCCTTGCCAAATTCATTTTTGCACATGCCATCCCATTTCATGTGGCTCGTTCCTCTTATTTCAAACAAATGGTTAGAGATATAACCAAAATATTGGTCCCTCATTAATACCCCCTGAAGATCATAAGCTACGCACTACCCTCCTAAACAAAGAGTATCCCAAAGTTAATGTGCTAATGGAGGATATGGGGCAAACTTGGATGAGTACAAGTTGCTCTATAGTGATGGATGGGTGGATTGATGTTAGGCATCAACCACTCATCAAATATCATAGTCACATGCCCTATTGGATCTTATTTTCTCAGAGCCATAGATTGTTCAAGGAAACGTAAGGATGCAAACTTCCAATTTACCATCTTGAGAGATGCCATAGAGGAGGTTGGGGTTGCTAATGTTGTACAGGTGATCACCAATTCAACACGTGTGTGCAAATCGGCTGGTTTGATGGTGGAGAGTGCTTATAAACACATCTTTTGGACTCCATGTTGTGTTCATGCATTGAATAATGCATTGAAAGACATAGGGAAGCTAGACCAAGTGAAGCAAGTGGTGGCAAAAGCTAGAGAGATTCAAATGTTCATTTGCAACCACCACACCTCACTTGCTCTCTTCAGGGCATTTTCAAAGAAGGAATTTCCTCAAACCTGTTGAGACAAGGCATGCCACTTCATTTTGTTTCACTTTCAAATTTTGAAACTTCAAACATTTCAATTTGTATTCTGAATTTGAATTTCCAAGTACATTAAGCCTTATATTGCTTTTGCCTTTTAATGAATATAGGTATGCCACATACTTCATCTTGTTGCAGATGATGCTTGAGGTGCATGATCCTCTACAATTGATGATGGTGAATTCAGAGTAGACTAGATGGCCTAATTTAGGTTCTACTCAAGGAAAATCCATCAAACAAAACATCCTTGATGACGATTGGTGGTCCAATGTGAGGTAAGACATTGTTGATTTTATTATTAAATTGCTGATTTTATTAAAAATTAAATATTAGATTGCTGATTTTCATATTAAATTTCTGATGTTAATATTTTAATTTTATTGTACAATGTTCCAACTTTCAAAGTTTCTAACATGTCGATTAACTTGTCAATTAATTCTTTTGATCATTTTGTTTGCATTTTGCAGATATATTTGCTCCTTCATCTCGCCTATTGCAAATGTCATTAAATATGTTGATATAGACTCTCCTAGTCTTGGAGAGATATATGAGACATTTGACAGTATGCTTGGGAAGATACAAGAAACAATTTTGGCAAAGGATCCCACTTTGAGTTTATATGAGCAAAGTATCAGGCCCATTGTGATGTGGAGGTGGAACACAATGAACACCCCGTTTATATGGCTGCCTTTGCTCTAAATCCCAAATGGTATGCACCAAGGGATGGTAGGGTGCCTCCATGTGACAACCCAAAGGTTTTAGATGGATTCACACGAGCCATTGATAAGATGTATTCAACGTAGTAGGCTTCAATACTTCGAACACAATTCCTTGACATTGCTCTTCATAGCCCAAATTTGAGTAAACCACAGGCAATGTTGGATAGAGCTATATTAGCTCATATAGACCCTATTGGATGGTGGACATGGCATGAGAGGGATACACCATAATTGAAGACACTTGCCACTCGCCTTCTTGCACAAGTTGCCAATTCCTCTGTTGCAGAGAGGAATTGGTCCACATATAGCTTTATCCACTCCCTCAAGAGCAATAAACTTGCCTCTAAATGAGCGGAGAAGCTAGTGGTCATGCATAGTGCTCTTCGGCTTCAAGATCGACAAACTCCAGAGTATAGACAAACTCCAGCTTTATGGTGGGATATTGATCCCGAAGACGTGGCCCAAGTTGATGTTGAGTATTCTGTCATTGATGTCAAGGTGCTTGCTTGCTTGAGCTACCTGGTTGTTTGCTTGAGTTGGTTGCTTGCATGCTTGAGCTACTTGGTTGTCTACTTCAACCACTTGGTTTCCTACTTGAGCTACTTGGTTGTTTGCTTGACCTTCTTGCCTGCCTACTTTGTCAACATATCTTGCCAAGTCAAATTGCCATGTACTAGTTGGACATTTCAAAAGGTCAACGGCTTCACCTTAGTCGGGCATTTTATTCAATTATTCCTAACATGGGCATTTATAAATATCTGTGTACAAAGCGGCTTAGTAACAGCTTGCTTTATGGTCAATTTCAATGTTTTAATTGAATCTCCTCAATACTTGAAGGCTGCTTAGTAACGACTCGAATATTCATGTTCTATCTATTGTTATCATTGGTTTCTAATTTCGATTTGTAGTAGGCGGCTAATATCATATGGCAGGCTCTGTCTACCTTGACAGCTTGAAGGTTTTGATAATTCACATATTTGCTATGACTTTTGTGAGCGTCAGTTTTTCCTATGTCTTCATGTTAAGGTGATTCATATTCACCATTGCAAAGTATTTCCCAACCGCTACATAGGTTGTTGACTCCTTTTGAAAAAGATGAATCTTTTTGTGCATATCGTGGACCTCATTAATGCTATCAAGCATCCAATTAAAAACGTGATTATGAGTCTAGCCCTTTTGGAAATAACGTCTTCTCTTCTAGCTGAGACATTTTCAAAAAATATAATTGCCTTAACCATATTGAGTGTGGTCGTTGCGATTCTTTGTGCGGAATCATAAACTTGGCAAAGAAGTTTCTAAAAAATTGAATGCTTTGAAGATATTCTTTTTCTGCAATTCATACCCTTAAAATAAGGGGCCGATGAAATTAATATGGAAGTATCATGTGTGTTCACATTCTTTTAAAACCATCTCAATTTAAACGCTGTGATTTTATTCAATGGAGTAGGGATTTTCAAAATGTAACGACTTCACTCTAATTGTGTATGGTTCGAGCTTTTGTGAGTGGATTTTTTTAAGGCACTACAAAAAATCTAGGTGCGTATATTTTATGCTCTGTTGTTATCAATGGTGTATTGGTTGGATGGTATGCTCAGATCATGGAAGTCGAGGAAAGTGGAGCAATGGTCTTTCATGTATTGTTTTTCTTTTGGTTTTGAAGATGGCATGAATGAGAGCTGCACATAACAAATATATGTGATATTGGGCCTCTTAAAAAGGTTGATTGTGTGAAGGCATCATACAAAAAGAGTGTCGTTCTTTTGAGAGTCGTCCTAGTGCAATATCGAGGGGCTATGTGGTGTGGCGATGCTAGGCATGTGTGAGCGGTGAGAAGTTTTTCAGCTCTATGCGAGGAGGTTATTATTGCATCAAATGCTTAAGTTTTCTGGGCATGAAATTGTGTTTGGAGTGTGAAGTCAAAAATTTGCAAAAAAAAAAACACAAGATCGCTGATATATTCTAGAACAGATTTCCTATTTACTCTTGGTTTTGTTTCAAGCTTTGCCTTTATCAATTCGACATTTCTGTGGGTAGACAGCAATATCAGATCTTTGGAGGTGAAGTGTGAGTAATCTGCTGAGAATCTTCAAGTTCTTTATTTTCTGCAATAAGTAACCAGAATATTGAGTTGAAAGTTTGAGTGGAAAGTTTTCAATGCTAGAACTGTGGTTTTGAAAGCAAGTGCTTTGAATCAAGGAGTTTATGTCTGAAGTTGGTGCTTCAGCAACACTGGAGTTGGTGCTTCAGTCATTTTGAAGTTGGTGCTTCAAGAGAGTTGGCGCTCTCAGTGAGTTGGTGCTCACTTGTAATCTGGGTTGGTGCCCATTGGAGATAATAAAAGCAATATTTTGTCGTGGTTTTTTCTCCGAAAGGGTTTTCCACGTAATCTTGGTGTTCTTCTTTTTCATAAATGTTATTGCTGTTTTGATTTTAATTTCTTGTGGTTTTAAGTTTTAATGTTTTTGAAATACTAATTCACCTCCCCCCTCCCCGGCCAATATTTCCTGTGTGCTCTTCAATTGATGAGGAGGAGACAATAGAGTGATTGGTTGAGATTCCATTGGTTGAGGCTAAGGTGGACCATCACAGTGGCAGTGACTCAAAGGATGACTCTAATTTTGATGCGGTTATGGGAGATGCAGATTAGGGGCAGCAGTGCACTTTGTTTTTGTATTTTGATTTTCATATCATAATGTAAAAGTTTAAAACTATATGGTAGCAATGTAGCCTTTGGGCATTTTGTTATAAGTTTATAAATTATAACTTGGAGGTTGTATCATGTATGTTAATTCTGAATTTTGATTGCGTATTGAGTATTGAAAAAGAATTTTGAACACAAATGTTATATGTTAAGGTCATATAATGTGTAGTATGCATGCTTTATCCATGTTTTCATATGAATATTAAAAATTTCCCTACATATTTTAAATTTTCCCTGTATTTTATATAGTCGTCCCCTTTGTTGTCCCCCCAGCTGTCCCCAAATTTGGCTTGGAAAATTGGGGACTTGGGGACATCCCACCATCCCCTGTCGTCCCCGTCCCGAAAACTTGGGGTAACACTAGAGATCACTAATGACTGATAGTTGACACTTGACATTATTATTTTTAATTTTAATATATATCATGATATTCAAGTTTTGACTAATTGACATTGTAGTATTTCATATAGAGCAATAAGGATTGCATTTCAAATTAAGTTATTAGTCTAACCATAAGTTATTTATGCCTCTATAATCGATCATCGAAAGAAGGGACGGAACTACACTTAGAAAGATAGAGGACTTAGTGTATTGCATTCCAACTTACATCTCCTTTCACACAACAAAACATGGCTACAAGGATGGGGAAACAAGGAAGTGGGATATCAATTCAAAGCATATTGACTTGGATGCTTCCACTTTCCACCTTGCTGCACTTGATGTTGAAGATGAGCTAGCTATGAGCATGAGTGCCAATGCCAATGCCAATTGCACTATTTATGATTTTTTTAATATACTAATACCTACATAATCTAATATAAAATGGTGATAATGATATTTTTGAAGATTCATATGATGTTGATAAGTAGGAGGTATTTTTCCACAGCGTGTCAAATTATGATATTGCTATCAGGATTCAACCGTGTAGTTTCAAGTCAAACTCATTGACCCATGTTTCATGAGTAGTGGTTCAACAAGAACCCATCTCTCATGATATCGAATGGTCCACTTAGCACTCATTGCATCTAGGTGATATGATGTTGATATGTGATCACTGATGGCTGATTGATGACACTTGACATTATTATTTTTAATTTTAATATATATAATAATATTCACGTTTTGACTAATTGGCATTGTAGTATTTTTAATTTTTATAATCATTCAATATGGTATTCTGAACTTAATTACTGCTGCAAATATACATATTTCTGATTTTTATATGTTTCTGTATGGGCGATCCTAACCCCCTAAAATTTTTTGACCGAACCCATAATCCCAAACCCAAACTAGTAGCCAGACCAGTAACTTGGGAATGTTTATCAGTTGCATGTCTCCCATGAAATTTCCACTAATTTATTGGATCATTAAGAAAAAAGTATCATACAACACATCATGTTGTGCATCTAAAAATTGGACAAATTGACTGCAATATTGTGTCTCCCCTACAATGCCAGTGATCTTTTCAAAATGCAACTAAGAATTAGTTGCATAGCCATTTGCAAATAGTAACTGAAGAAGTATGGAAGAGGAAGCAAAATTTGATATCAAAAGCTTTAGCAAATGTAAATAGCTTTCAATTTCATTGTTGAATACATGCAGAGACTAAATGCTGCACCTCTTCAATAATCTCACATATGTGGTTCTTGAAGAAAAGGGTCATTTTCTTATCTCGCCCTAAACAATCAATTAACCTCATGGATGCTCACATATGTGGTTCTTGAAGAAAGGGTCATTTTCTTATCTTCCCCTAAACAATCAATTAACCTCATGGATGTATGAGTTGTAATTGAAGTGTAGAACAACCCTAAAAGACAAGCAATGGCTGGCAACAATTCAAACATTTTCAAAGATAACATACACAATCTTTACCATAAACTACACTAGCAGGTCCATCCTTTTTTTAACCAAGATATTCAAACACCAGTTCTCTTGATTATTTTCTTCAAATAATCTTTCCCATAAACTAGGCTATCAGGTCCATCATTAACAAATCAAGCCATCTACTCACATTGAGAAAACTGTATGGATATCTATATGCAATGAAAATGCCAGAACTTGAATCTAAACAATACCAGAACGCACTCTCTAGAGCTGAGCTACATCTTCTCAAAAAATGGAATCTTCAAGAATTCATCAATACTTCTATTGCTAGCAGTCATATGCAAAAGCCTCTCTTTAACTACCCAAATCTAATTTTTGTGAGGCTTCAAAGTCTAAACCTGGTATCGCTGTTGCTGAAAGAGTTTTATGATCAGGACTGCACTCTAGATTCTTGGCTTTTGCATGAATTTAGGAGAGGCCTCCAAAAATGTTGCAGAATTGATGGGTTGCAAATTTGGCCTCACTATTGTGGCTGAAGAAAATCTCAAAAATATTTCAATTTATGGGACTCCAAGCTAATAATACAGTTTTTCTCCTGCTACCAGTTAGTTAAGTCCATTCAGCTCCGGCTGTTGCTGAATCAAGTTTCTAAGATTCTAAAGATTTTTTATCAGATTAATTGACAGAGCATTCCCAGAAAGTTGAACCATTTGACAGATATAGAGGCCAATAAGGTACTCTTTTGCATCTTTCTTCAGTGTGCATAAGAGATTTTCAAAACAAAAATTTTGAGAACTCGTATGGTGAACATATTGATCAGCATGCTGGCACTGCTTGTTCTTTCACAGTTTTGGATCTTCCACCTTCAGCTGGGGAGGATTTACTGTTCTGTTCAGGAGTTCTCTCCCTCTAGTTTTCATTCTTGCCTCTGTAAGGTTTATTCATGAGCATTAAAACTCTACATTTCTCAACAAGGTCTAACCCCCTAATGCCCTAAAAAATGAACCTAGCAACTGTGCTTGTGCATGATTTGTGGCTGTTAATAAGATATTGAACATTGGTCATTATGTGTCAAGTTACTTTTCTAGTATTCTGGTTTTATAGAAAAGTATTCATTTTATATGTCATATAGCATTTTGGGCACTTACCAGCTTCTATATTCAGAATACATGCATGCCATAATTGCAAGGCATGAGTTACCCAAGCATCCACAGTATTGACTGACAAATACCTGCATTTACTACATGTATGACAAACACTGAGCCAGAGTACTTGCTCAATTGCCATAAACCAAATAGTGGTTCTAATATGGAAAAATAATTGGTCCACTGGAAAAAGATGACCAAATACAGGAAAAACATGGTAAATTGAAATATAACTTATTGTAATTGTCTTTTCCATGAACAAAGTATTTTCTTTCCAAATTATATAACTATATATAGACCACTCATCTGCTGAGCAGAAAAATCTCCAAAAACTTGATGTAAACCAACAAAACAGTTTAGAATTTTGCAACAACAACAACAAAAAGCCAAATACCCTAAAAGAATTGTTTAAGTAGCAGCCCCCAACAGAATTTTAGGTTTGGAATTAACAATATAAACAATTATAAAAATATTTTAGAAGTTGAACTAATCCTTATACTTCATTCCCCTTTTCTCACCATATTTAATAACCTAGGTCGCATGTCATTATCATATGGCATAAATATCAGTACAGCCGCCCTGTAAAATCACTTAAGTAGAAAAGCTCTGCTTGAAGATTAAAGTGTTTTGATTCAAGCTTCTTGTTATAAATTCCTCCTGTAACGAAAAATTATTGAATTGAAAACTTACTATAGGGTTACGCTGAGGTGGTCTCCATGTGGCCAAAAAACCAGAAAGTCTGTCTCTCGAGTTTAGGTAGAAGTAGAACCTCTCTAGCTTTTGATACCAGGTCTGCCTCTCAAGCTATTGATTGAGACAGGGCTTCTTTAGCACAACAACGCAGGTTAAAACTCAGCTGGCCCTAGCACTTCATGTATATCTTAGTAGCGCAAGATTTTGTCCTCCCCCAAAGACCTGCGTCAACAAAGAGCCCATCCAGCTTAGTTCTCCAATATCTCAGTATAATCATGACCGAGTTGCCCTCACCCAGAATAACAAATAAATAAGCAAACCTCCTCTACGCAACAGAAAACACCAGCTATGAAACAAATATCAACCTTGTGCAACGGTTCTACTTCCATATAGTCTGAAAACAAGGGCACAAACATGAAATTACTATTCCTACAATGTACAATTACAAGATAATTGCCAAGTCAAACCAAAAAGGCAGCGATTTTTCATTCCAAATAGGAGTAACCGCTGCCTTTATTGGATTTATCCGTTACTTGACGGTGATTTGCACGACAATTGATCTAAAGAGCGGTTTTTGGACTTTATTCACCGGGAAAGCTTACAAAACTTAGTAAAAATAAAGCAGGGAGAAAACTCCAATGTACGCAACCTCAGAGCAAATTGTCAAAAGGGTTTGAAGTAGTTAAACACTACAGTCAGCTATCATTGACTTCGCAAAGGTTCAATTCCTGCTAACATTTTCCGTCATAAACATATAATTTGAGGAGCATAATAAGTGAAACAGAATCTCCTTTTTATAAGCAAAAGGCAAACCCTTTCTAATTCAACTGCAGAATTTTCCTGTTCAATACACTGAAAGCCTTCATTCACCGACTAAAAGTGACTGAGCTAACTTAATGCAAACTACATACACTCAAGTCTCGTATATATGAAAAAGATTACCTTGTTGCAGAAGGGCATGCGGACAACCCAGGCTTCGTTTACATCGCGGGGAAACAATATTTTAAAGGAAAGACAGAAAGTTAACTGAAATGGAGAAGACTGAAAGCATGCAGGGAGGGAATAGCTTCCCGCTGAAGATGCGCTTTTTTCTCTGTTATTTTTTTAGTTTTTCTTTTTTTGTTTTCCGATTCTATAGATTTCTACTATCGTTTTTACCACGTGATAGGAGAACAAATTCGCAATCTCTCGAGACGCTAAATTTTTAATGTGATCTAATACGACTATAACTAGCTTGGGGATCAAGAAACTTTGCCTTCAACTTCGGTAAAACGAGGGTTAAAGGCCATGTGGATGGTAAGAGAGAATGGGTTGGATGAAGGTTAACATGGAGTATCCAAAGGAGGTGTGCGTAGTATAATTCACACGTGAGATATGATTTTTTTAATTGTAGAATTTAAAAATTTTGGTTCGAGGGAGGTGTTTTTTTTGTTTTTTTTTTAATTAGTAATTATTGTTATGATTGAAGTTAATATTTTTTAATCTGTTTTGATGTTATGTTTATTTGTCATTGTTTGTTTTCACTATGTTGTTTATAATAGGGTATCATAACTTATAATTTAATGTAGTTTAAATAAATTGAAAGGTTATAACAATTTAAAAATAAGACAAATTTAGATTTTTTCCTACAAAATTTAAGTATTATTTAATTATGAAATATTTGCATCCGAGGGGCGATGAGCCTAGCTCGATTGGCTAAAGCATCCTTTGGCAAGCAAGAGGTCACGAGGTCTAGTCTCCCCACCGTGCTAACTAGAAAGTACATTAAAAAAATCTATGATTTAGCCACTTTAATTTGTACATTATCAAATATACACTTGGGCTCTCTCCCTTGTTTCTAGATGACATTCTAACTCATTTTTTAAACATCATTCCTCTCTCAACTTATCCAAGAGGAAATGTGAGTCTTTATATTACATATAAAATACAAATACACATTTAATACATGTGTCTTTATACATACATATAAAATGGAATACATACCTAAAAACATGACTAATAATTGATGATGGGCAATAATTTTCAAACCAAAATGTTTATATTGGAAAAGCATTATTCAACAATTTGAATTGATTCAACAAACTAAAGTTTAAATAGAATTCAATTATTTAAGATTAAAATTGATAAAAACTAAAAAATATATTATTTTTTCATCTTATACAATCCAAAACAATTTTTATTTTCTATCTTTTCAAATTAAACTTGGGCTTTGGTAAGGATATCCCAATAAGATTGCTCAACAAAGTTTAACCAAGATCTAAATTTTATGAAAAATGAACTTTTAAAAATCTTTAAGATTACATATGATTTTGTTTCTTATTTTTAAAAACAATTTTGATGGAAGATAAATAATTTAAAATCAAAATCTTTGCTTAAACCAATTTAGATTGATTTAAGATCTTTAGGTTCAAGTTCTACAATAAATTCAATAATATTTATTATAATTAAATATGAAAATATAAATAATCTATCATTAATTTTAACAATACATATTATTTAAGAATTCTTTTATTTGACTTTAAAATTATTTGAAAATTATTTTATTTTTATATATTTAATAGTTATTTTATTTTGTTAAAAGTTAATTTAAATATTTTATTTTTAAATATATATATATCAAATACTTTAAATTTTATATACAAGACTATCACATAAAATTTCTTGAGATTTCATATCAATTAATGATATTCATATTAAAAAATAAAAGATTTAAATAATAATTTAATAAAAAACATTAATACAAAAATGAAATCCTAATTAAATACAATATTTTTCAAAATATATTAAAAATAAACATCATAAATAATTAAATTACAAAACTGTATCAATTTAATTTAATTTTATAAAAAACATTAATTATTTAATATTATTTGTATTAATATTTAAATAAAAATATATGATATTAATAATATTTTATTATAAGATAATAATTATAATATATTTAAATTTAAGAGAAATTACATAAAATTTGGTATTGATGATTTAAATAATTGACATCTTATAATTACAATTTGCGATGATAATTTGATAAGAAAGATTAATAAAAAAATATTAATTAAATATAATATTTTAAAAATAAAAATTATTAAAAGATATTCATATCATAAATGATTAATTTATTAAATTCTAAATTTAATTTAGTTCTATGAAAATATTAATTATTTAAATATTATTTAAGTAAAAAATTATGATGTTAAAAACATTTTATTTTATTGTAAGATATTAAGTATAATTTACTTAAAATTATGAGAAATACATAAAAGTTAGTATTAAAAATCATAGAAATGTTAAATGGTATTTAATTTATTTTAATCTATTATTTAAAAGATATTCATATCATAAATGATTAATTTATTAAATTCTAAATTTAATTTAGTTCTATGAAAATATTAATTATTTAAATATTATTTAAGTAAAAAATTATGATGTTAAAAACATTTTATTTTATTGTAAGATATTAAGTATAATTTACTTAAAATTATGAGAAATACATAAAAGTTAGTATTAAAAATCATAGAAATGTTAAATGGTATTTAATTTATTTTAATCTATTATTTAAAATTTAACTTATTTCAATGAGGGCAATGATATGAGAAAGCAATTTTGACAATATGATGCATTTGTTCAAACCAGAAAAAATAATTTTGACTATATGATGCATCTAACCAAATAAATATTACCATACTCAAATATAAAATAGCAAAATGAATGATATAAAATCCTCTAGAATGAAAATTTAATGTAGCCTCAAATGACAGATGTGTAATTATCTTGCAGAAGAAAGAAAAAAGCGTCTGAACTATTTCTTAATCGGGAGAACAAATATTCGCCTCAGCATAACAAGCAAAAATCTTCGAATATATTAAAGACCAGCTAATAATCGTTTTCAACCATGTGAAACGGCCTATAAAAAGGAAAAAAAATATGTAAAGCTTTTCTGGTTGTATCCAGCAAACGAACGACTAGTATGAAACACTATCAGCCTTAAATCCCAATTTCCCTTCCATGAATTTCCAGAAAAACCACGTGATAAACATGATAAGCTACAGCTCTACTTTTCTCTATGAATTATTTTCACAATTACTAAGGATTTCATATCAATTGACCTTATTTATTTATTTTTCTTTGAAAACCTAAACAGAACAGAAAAACAAAGCAAAATTTATCAGTAATACTCAGAGGAGCAGAAGTTACATACCTTGTCTGGTCAAGAAGACGAGGAATTAGCGTTTGCCGCAGTCGTATTGCTCACGAAGTCATTGGCGCCGTGGACTAATGAGAGAAAAAAAGTTTGGAGGTAAAAGGGGAGGAAAAGCTTGCGAAAGTAGGGAGAAGCTTCCCGCTTCTTTTGCTGTGGTTGCCAGCGCACGGGACATTCGCATGTACGTTGCCTGTCAAATCAGATTTGTGTGGCGGTTACTTTCATTTCACGTTTCCGGCAGATTTTTTGTTTTTCAAGCGATTGTAATAAACGTTTTTTTGTTTTTTTTTTTATAGTAATAAATGTCTCTTTTATACCGTTTTAAGGAATTGATTTTTTTCGTAATTGTAGTGAGCATGGACAGGATTGACAATCTGTTATTATTTTTCTAGTTTTTTTTTTTTTTAGAAATTTAATTTATTTTAAACTATTAGAAGTTAGTATTTGTATTGGAATCTTTTTATTTAAATATTATTCAATTCAATAGTCAAACAATCAATAGTAATTTTACACTTTATTCACACTAAAAAAGATAAATACGTTTTGGTCAAAATTAATATTTGAATGGATGATGTTCAAAAATAGCCTATCAAAATAAGGTGTAGTGATTAATTCAATTACATTTTATATAGAATAATATGTAGAAATTTAAACTAATTACTAACTATAAAGTATCTGAGAAGTTGTTTCCATAATAAATAAATAAATCAAAATATATCCCAAATTTGACATTATGTAAAGCTTTTCAATAAATTAAATACTCTAGAATTTTGAGATACTATTAGTAGGTAATATCTTATGAAAATTAAAAAAATTAAATCTTAATGTATATATAAAACTCAAAAGCTATATTAGTTTAGGAGTTATAGGTTGCAATTGCTGTAAATTGTGTGACAAGTCTTTTTACATCAATACATGGTTTTTCCTCCTATGTGCTATTAAAATTCATATCTATATTAGTTTAGGAGTTATAGGTTGCAATGAATATATAAAAATTTTGGTGTAAATTGTGTGGCAAATCTTTTACATCAATACATGGTTTTTTCACCTGTGTTATTAAAATTCATATCTATATTAGTTTAGGAGTTATAGATTGTAATGAATATATAAAATATTTGGTGTAAATTATGTGGCAAATCTTTATATCAATACATGGTTTTTTCTCCTATGCCTTATTAAAATTCATATCTATCTTTTTGCACTGAAATAAATAAATCTCATACTTATCAAAGTCAAATAGTATTATCTTTTCCCACCTTAAATTCCTCACTTAACTTCAAGATTAACTCCTATCTCAATGTGGAACCTCGAAGTGTCAATCCATATTCAAAACTCATAAATCTTATAGGGCCACAAAGTTAGTTTGTTTTTTATTTCAACTATATTTTTAAATTAAATTTAATCATTTCAAAATTATAATAGTCATTAGCAATACAAAGGTGTATCAAACATAAAACAATCATAAATCAAAAAAGTAAATGGTTATGAAAAATAAATTCTTACACCAAAAAATATATTTTCATGCATAAAAAGTAAGCATAGTATAATCTATTTCCAAAAAACATCAATGGAAGACATTATCCCTTTGCTTGTGTTGTTTAGCAAACTGTTAGAGTCTACTTGCTCGTATTTTTTATTTTTTCCTATTTAACTTGTTAACTCATACAAAATATCAAACGTCAAGATTCGTCTACAAGCTTTGGAGCACCTATACACACAAAATTTAGACCTAGTAGCCTAACAAATATAATAGTTACATCATATTTATTAGAGTTGCTAAATATCTTTTGAATAGTCATATTCAAATAGTCTGTTTTTAAATAGCATATGTAAATTGTGTTTTCTTAAAGCATGAATTATCTTTGTTGTTTTAATTGTTTCTAAACTAGTTTCTCTACACAAGTAGAGAGAAGTGACTTAGTTGCTTATGGCTTGCTACCGAAGTTTGCAAATTGATTTTATCTACTCACCAATCTCTTAGCTTTAAATGAGGACCAACTTGTTAAGGTGACTCTTATAATCTTTTTCATTACCTTTAATATTTATAAATAAAATTCGTTAGCTCTATAGATGAGAGTGACATGAAAGGCCCCAGTGAGAATGGAACATGTGACCCTACCAACAAATGAGAATGTTAAAATTACAAGTCAAGCAAGGCAATGGTAGAACACACAAGAATTGTTGCTAACCATACTCTATATAAATCATAATAATCTTAAAGTAGCTATAATCAACATAGGAGGGCTTATTACAGCAATAAGGGAATGTTCTATCTTAGAAAATTGACACATAGATATCCATAGAACATTTACATATTTAAGAATTTGAGGTTGAAAAATATTTATAATAGAGCTTGGATGCCTTTGAAAAATCAAACAATTGATATCAAGCACGGTGGAATTGAATTGACAATTGTCATCTCTACTAGAAAGGTTAAGTGGCAAGATCAAAATGTGCAAAGAAAGTAAAATAATTTTTGGCTTCATCAATAACAAACTAAATGTAGCTTATTTAGTTGTTAGCAAATGAAAAAAAAATCTAATAACGTTATTACATTAAATTTTACTTTTCTAGGTCCCTGCGGCTACTAGGAGGGTGGTCTTTGACTTGGTGTTGTCTGGGTGACAGGGGTTGGACAACATATCACCTAGTTAGCATGGTATGGGAGTTTGGCGATGGGGTGTGGTTTTAATGAGTTGTTGTCTAAGGCATTGGTTGTGCGGTGTGGGCATCATCTGAGAACGTTGGGTAGGACATTTTGTGTGGCTCAAAGTGGCATTGCCATTAATGCCACTCACTTTATGGGTTCTATAAGGTGGATGGGGGTGGTGGATGTCTCAATCTGGCAATTTCAGTGTGTGAAAACTATGGTGGCAGAGATGGAGATGCCCATCTGATTGACAACAACTTAGAAGTTGTGGGTGTTTCTCAACAAGATTACAAAGCATAAACTTCACTCAGTCTTTAAAGAATGGGATCCTCTTTTGTTAGGTGCGGCGAAGCTAGTGCTTAGTAAGGAGTTCATGGTATCAACCAAACGATACCGCATCAATGCAGATATTGCATCAAGGTTCGTGGTTGCACTATTAGATTTGGAATTATTGAAGGCTTTGGTGTTGTTGATGGCCTGGAAATTGATCTTGGCAGACCTCCTCGGCGGGGTCAAAGAGGTCATTATTATTGTTGAATTGGGTGTTGGGATTCCTCGCCCGCACGACTTGGACAAGGTGTTTCTACCCCATATCACTGTTAAATGTTATCCCTTCCTCTTGGATGTCAAGGTTTGGGAGCTCGAATTGCACAAAGAACAAATTGTAGGTGGGGTGGAGTTACTAAAGGTGTTCCTGTATCTGGAGGCAGCGTTGAGCATAGATTGGAAAGAGCACCTTCGAGAGGTGTTGGTGGACGAAGGGGTGCTGGTGGAATGAGGAGGTTGGCTGCTCTCATGGTGATGATGTGGATAGTTTAGTTGGTGTTCAAGTATGTAGTTTTTTGCTATATCTTATCTGGGGTTATTTTGCGTCGGGCTCAGGCCCTGGTCAGTGTTTTTGGTGGTTGGTGGTAGGGCTATAGTTTAGGGGGTGGTAGTAACAACCAAGTTGGTTAGTCTCGTGTAATGTATGGGAGGTATGGGTGGGTGGTGGATTTGGGTGGTGCTCCTGTAAATTAATGCTTCGACAGAGAAATGTAATCATTTTTGTTGATCAATGAAAGGACAATATTTATGTACCAAAAAAAAATTACTTTTCTAAGACCATTCAAATCCATTGCTTCATAAACATCCTCATTGTGTTTTAGGCATTTAAATGGATTAATTTAAACCTTTCATTCCATGAATTTTAGTTCATTTAATAAACACACAAAAGTAACTAACAAGTTTAGGAAAATTTATGGGGTGAGAAAAAATTTTATGGTGTGAGACAAATTTATGGGCTCAAAATCCCACATAAGAATCTTTTTTTTAGTAAAAAGCAAGTGATGCTTATATGTATTTATATTATAAATAAAGCTTTACAAAGAAACTTGCTTCAAGTTGTCAGCTGAAAATGGCAATATCATATTAGATCTATAAGTACTATATCCCATCAAATTGATTACATATATCGATATCACCTTCCCTTGAAATAAGTCTTATAGAAGAAAAAGACTTATAGGCTACAGATTATCAACATTTTCATATAATCCTATTAACATTTTCATATAAGCCTATTAGAAACTAATTGTAACCAATTTGAAAATTGCAAAAACTTAACTATGGCTTGTATGGTATGATATCATAACATTTAATACATTAATATTAACCCAAAAAGCCTTTCCACAATACCCAAAATGAAACTACATTCATTCTTCCATACGCGCCACTGAATTCTCATCTTGACCTTCTTCATTATCTACTTCAAACTGTACACCCTGGACATTACGCACAGGAGCCCTCTCCTCTTGGTCATCAACATTATCTGCAAGAAAATGTACACCCGGAGCATTGCGTACAGGAGCAACCACTTGGAACTGTTCCATTTGAGGACCATTGGAAAGAAACTAGAGCAACAAGACTTTCCCTTTCCCTAAAAATGATAGAATGCCATGGCTTTCCAAACACACTAAGCGAATAATCCAAAATTGTGCCCAAATTTTGGTAAGAAGATAATTAATTGCAAGAGGTGTCGTTGAAAAGGCTCTCTTATTGTGATCAATGCATTGAAAAAGTGATAGTCTTAAAAATATCTCAAAAAAATTTAGAAGAAGCCTTTTATGATTCATAATGTGTTCAAGGAATTAATATTCTCTAATTGTTGTAAATATTCCAAATTAATAAAAAAAAATAGGATAAACCAAGATCATATCACTACTTTGTATAGTGGTCTCTCATCTTGTTGGAGAGACCTTGATAAGCATTAAAATTTTAAACCTTCATAAAAAAATCATTTCCCTTGTTGGGTTTGTCCCTCAATATGTCAATGGGGTTTATTTTGGTATCAATTATTAATGAAGGTGTGCATGTCATACTAATATCATTCCCATACAATTTGAGGCATAATCTCTTTCCTCTAAATTATATGCATGAGAGAATTATCTTATTATAAGGACATGATGGCTTCTATTATTTATTTCTTTAGTGAATTGTATGGTAGTTGTTTGACATATATTAGTTGTATAGATGTTTTGATTGTGGGTGATTCATCAATTAAATGGTGTCACGAATCCTCACAATAAAGACCTCAAAGTTTGTGATCCTCTTCAGAAAGGTCATGTTTTGGATAGAAGGTTGCATTCTATTTTCACTTGTTCCAATTTAGCAACATTAGGATTTGTCGAGGTGGTACTCAATGAGCAAGGCATGGAAGTTGTGAAACCACCATACTTTGAATCATCTATTCATGTGAAGATCTTATCTCAAAACTAATATTGGTAGTTCTTAATGTGGAGAAATAGATATAGCTCATTTGTCTTCTTTTTTCGACCCATTTCAACAATATAAAAGTCTTGTATGTTGAGGTGAAGAATATAGGGCCCTCTCTTAAAGAATTATTTTTTGTGAGGAAAAAGATTACTTCAACGAAGGGGTGGTTGAGAATAATTAAATAAAGTTGATTTGGTTTTTGAACTACTAATTATGACTTTTTGTGTAGATGTATCCAAAGTCTTGGGGGGCCTTGTGGTGACCCACAAAAAGGGTCACCTAGAGATATCTAGTGAATACATAGTTCTAGTCTTTTCTATAAATAAAATTCATAGAGAATAGAGGAGGGAGCGCTTTCATGGCATTCAATTTCCTTGGTTTGATATTACAACATGAGATCCTTAATTGAGTGTTGGTGAACAAATAAGTTGTGTAGGAGAAATGGCGGACTTAGGGTGTTTAATAATTTAAGTATGAATAAATGGGATGTATGTTGACCCACACTTATTCCTTTTATTTTTTGGTATCTATGGTTGTGATGATATTTCTTCAAGGAGCTTAGTTCTCTTTTTGAGCTCCTTAAATGTTAGAATTTTGTGCATTGGTATTTTTATACTATAGCCTTGCATAGGGCTAATCCGTGTTATCAATAGATACTATAAGGGGATAGTTATCATTATATTTTCTATATTTAATGATTATGTTATTATATATTTCTAGGCGGGGGTCAGGCAATAGAATACCCTCTATTAAATCAAAAAAATTATGAAGGAACTTGAATAGCAAAAAAAAAGTTTACAGGTTCTAAGGTTTAAAGTACATTAATTTATTTTCTTTTCTAATTTAAAAGTTATTAAAAATAAATTTAAGGTAAAATTTCATGTTATGATCAATTATAATATATTTGTAAGTTGAAAAATGTAAGCCTTGCACCTTTCTCCTTTATTTTACACTGTTTTATGTGGACATCCTAAGTACAGTATTTTGTCATATGATTTTGATTGATTATGGTGCTCCCTCTAACCCTAAATTTAAATTTACACTCAAAAAAATATTGTTTCTACTCAAAATATTATTTGCCAATTCCAAAGCCACACATGTGGTCTTGGCCTAATTTAGGACCACAAGTGTGTTCTTGATCCACTTTGTTTGGTTTTAATTTAATAATAAACCTAAGCCAACTCATATCCAATGAGTCATTATCCGTTGAATCCCACACCAAAAAAAAAAATTGGGTACCAAGGTATTGTACAAGAAGATATTAAATTCAGGTCATTTTCATCATCTATCATTAGGATAACTACTTTGTGCCTTTTCATCAAAAGGATAAATCAATTTTCATCACTCAATGTTTTCCATCAACCATACATGTCACATCACATGTAAAAATCATGATTCTTGCACTAGGTCACTCCAACACTTCGTTCATTGCATTGTCTCAATTAACATCACCATAACCACATCATTGCAACCATGTATGCATACATTACATATGTTACTTGGTGTGTCTTCTATTTTTCAAATCGAAGTGATCAATAAGGTTTGACTAAGGCACAAGGCAAAAGTTAGTACACTTCCATTCCCTAGCTTAGCAAGTTCTAAAAACATTATTTCTCATTACCAAGTCTTATCTTTGTAGGTGTAGGTACATTATAAACTTTATTACAAATGTTAAATATTTGAAGACCCTATGTTCAAGTTTGCATAAGAAGGTTAGAACTGTAAGTGTGGATTTTATCCAATTTTGTGCATAGTTTTGGATCTCATAGAGCATAGTTGTATTAGTCTATTTGCATTAGATCTAGTTTCAACTATCAAGTAACAATCCTTTATCACAATCATATTAACCTCATCTTTTTTGATATCAAGGTATGCATTTGCGTCTTTTATTTTATTTCTATTTCAAATTTGATGATGTGTGTGTTTCTAAACCCAACTCTCCTATCTAGGGTAATTTAATTAGCATCTTATATTTGCATCAAATTTATCTTGGATTATTTGGAAATGGTATTTTTATTTCTTTTCACATATCGATAAACTAACATTAAAGATAATTAAGCTATCAACGTTTTTTAAATGGGGGTGATACAAGAAGCTGGGTCCACAAAAAGCTCAAAAAGTGAGTGTTTTTTGTTGTTTTTCAGAATTTGTCACACTTGGCTAAAAATTTGAGGCACTTACACAATGAATCTTAAAAAAAGTTAACAATATGAAATTTAACATTTTGAATCTAGTTTCCAAATATGTAAATTATTCAAATACCTAGATTATAGAAATTAAATTTTGATAGGGATCTCTAAAAACCACTTTTTAAAAGTCCTATTTTTTTACCATACCATGCACGTGTACAGACACCACTTTTTGACCGAAATAAAAGTATGTTGCTAATTCCTTTTGGGGAAAGAGAGCTAACAACTGAAGATTGATGAGGAATTTTTTTTGTAAATTTTTGTTGTTTTTAAAAATCAACATGTACGGACAACATAATTGGACCTAAACTAAACATTTTTTGAATTTTTTTTTCATTTTGTAGAGAATTTTCTGAATATTGATGCCATATAAATTTTTTTACAAGAAACTTAACTAAAAAAGTTATTAAAAACAAAAAAAAAACCTAATATTTCAAGTTTAAGGACTAGATTGCTTATAAATTAATTAAAAATAGCAAACATAATTCAATCTTAATAAAAATTATATATTTGAACTAGACATGATGTTCTCTAATGGGTTTTAATTTTATAGATTGATTCAAAAAAAGTCCATCAGCCATATTGCCAAAGTTGGACATTCTTCTTCAATTGCCTTAGTTTTTAGTTGCAGGTCAAAGGCTAAGGCTCAGATTGCCAAGCCTTTCCTAAAACAAGGCTACATGTGGGTTGGGAATTCAATTTTTTAATAACACATATGTATTAAAACGTACGCGTTATTTAAATGAAACATGTACATGTTATCTATTTACCGTTGGGTAAAGGTAACGTGTACATATTTCTTATATAGTTTTTTTCCCGATTTGGAAAATACTGATAAAACATGTTTTTTCTGCAACATTCTTTTTTGCAAGACGGCCTCGAAAACGCCTATTTTTTGCTTTTTTTATTGCAAATTTTACTCTTCCTTGTGGCATATTCTATTCAAATTGTTAAAAGAGACAAGTGCAGTTGAATTTTCTTCAAGTGAACTGGCACAAGAAAATTTTTACAAGAAGATTTGGAAAGAGAACTTTTGATGTATTCATGATGTTTTTGTACTTCAAAGTTTATAGAAGAAAGGACTTTTTTTAAAAAGAAGGGGTAAAATTTTTATTCAATCAAAACCAAAGTACAAGGCACAGGCCAGAGGCCCATCAGACCAACACCACCACTAGAACAACCAACAACAACATTACATATTCATGTCTTCCACTAATAGCCTTTCAAGGGTCCCAAGATAGTCATAAGGTAACCCCTCCCTTTGGCTAATATCCTAGCCATCCACATTCTCAGAGGCCCACTTCGCTAGGAAATCAACCACTCTGTTCTATTCTCTAGGGATATGACAAAAGGAGACAAAATCCAGGGAACTGCAAAGACTCAGAATCTGTCTCACCACAAAGGCTAATTGCCAACTAACATCATCCAACCTCTGGTTGTTCAACATATCCACAACAATTTGAGAATCTAACTCATAAATGATCCTCCTCCATCCTAAAGAACATCCACGCTCAACAACAATCTTAATAGCTAGGGCCTCCATCATATTATTAGAATGTTGACCTTTGTAAATAAAGAAGAAAGCACCACCCACATTACCTCTACCAATGCCCCCAACACCAGTATGACCAGGGTTCCCAGGAGAAGAGCCATCTGTATTAATCTTTAGGACCCCCACCGAGGGAGGCATCCACCTTCCATCTCGACTTACCCGTTGCTTGACATGATGGGGTCTTCTTCCGGTAATGCTTCCCCTTCTCCTATCCCCCAGTTTCAAATTCCGCAAAATAGCAAGATCACCAGGATTAGTATTTTTAGACATATCACACTTAGCTGAAATAGTCTCCTAAAGCCTGCTAAGTATCTTCTTTCATAATTGAAAACTTCTCAATTTGGATCCACAAAAAACTCTACAGTTCCTCTCCAGCCAAAGGTTCAAGAGGATGAAAATAGGCCCAACAGACCAAGCCACCTGCAGGAAAGAAGTCTTTGCTGGAGGCTTGCCCAAACTCTCCCAAAAATCAATTAGAGAGGTAGCATGAATACAACCATGATGCCAAGCCTCCCACCATCTATGCCATATCTCTCTAGAGAAAGGGCAAAGAAAGAACAAGTGGGAGGTACATTCCTCATTGTGCAAACAAAGGAAACAAATAGAAGGTCCCTGAAAACCTTGCTTGCGAAGATTTTCCCAAGTGAGGCACTTCTTCTGAGCAAGCAACCATAAGAAAAAGTTGCATTTGGGCCAAGAAAAGTTGTCCCAAACCTTCTTCCACTAGTGCACCTCAGCTGGACCATGTAAGTTCCTATCAAGCATAGCATAGCCTTGAGCCACAGTAAATTTACCTTTTGGACTAGGACTCCAAGCCAACACGTCCCTCTCATTAAGGGAGCTACAGAGCCTGCCCTCCAAAACTCTAGTAAGAACAACACGATCCTCATCAGAGCCACCCATGGGCCACTCCAGCGGGTCCTTCTAGCAAGCCACCACAGCCTGACCAATACACTTGACTGTTTTAAAATGTTCCACCTTAGTCCATCCAGCATTAAAAAAAATATTGCAAAGAGGTTGAAGTTGAGGGAAGCTAGAAAGAATGGGAGGGTGGCCATCCCAAGAGTCCTGCCAAAATAGGGCATCAGAGCCTTTATGACAGATCTAGAAGAGACCCTCCTTAATCAACTGAGCTCCCCTCTTAAGGGTATCCCAAATACAAGAACCTTTACCCAGCAAAGCAAGCCATGGCACATCAAGGCTATCGGCCCCAGGAAGGTACTTGTGGGCAAGAATCTTAGCCCAATCCCGATCCTAATTGTTACACCACCTCCAGTACAACTTAGTAGCCAAGGCCATGACAACAAGAGCCATAGACCTAAGACCGAGGCCCCCAGCATGCTTTGGCCTGCAAACAGACTCCCACTTGACTAGACTCCACTTCAAGGAAAGAAGGCTGCCTGACCAAATAAATTTTTGAGACAGAGCATCAAAATCCCCCACAAAGGTGGAAGGGGGAACCTGCACACAATACCTATAAAAGGGGAGAGACTGCACCACAGTCTTTAGAAGAACCACTCTGCCAGCAGAATATAACCATCTGTAAGTCCAATGACTAACCTTACTCCAAAATTTATCCAAAATCCCCTACCAGTAGTCCCTACACTGAGATCCCAAAGCCAAAGGGATCCCAAGGTACATCAAGGGAAGAGAACCGATCTGAAATCTAAGGATCCTAGCAATCCTACTCTAAATAAGCTGAGGGGTATTAAAGAAATAAATGGAGGATTTGTTATCATTAATACACTGACCTGAAGCCTTCAAATAGATGTCTAAGGCTCTCCTGAAGTTCATAGCCTCACTAATCCTAGCCATTCCTATCAACCCAGTATCATCCACAAACTGAAGATGAGAGTAGGAAGGAAGATAATTGTTCCAACTCCAACATTGGATAAGACCCTGCCTCACCTGAGATTTAATAAATCTTCCAAGACCCTCCGCCATGATAATGAATAAATAGGGAGATAAAGGGTCCCCTTGCCAGAGTCCCCGAGAAGCACTAAACAAATCCGAAGGTTCCCCATTAATGAGAACTGAGAATGAGGACGAGGTCACACAACTAAGAACCCAATTCACCCACTCCACATCAAAGCCAAACACCAAAAGAAATTTCTGTAAGAACTCGCAGCTCACCTGATCATAAGCTTGAGCCATGTCAAGTTTAATAAACATAGCCTTCTCCTTAGAGTTAGCCATAGAATGAATAGATTCCATTGCTATCACAACACCATCCAAAATTTGTCTTCCTTCAACAAAACCACCCTGTTCTACAAAGATCAAAGTACCAAGGAGTGGTTTGAGTCTCTCTGCAATCAATTTGGTGATGATCTTGTAAACAACATTACATAAAGCATTAGGCCTGAAATGAACAAGCTGATTAGCCCCCTCCTTCTTAGGTATGAGAGCCAAGAAAGTAGAATTTAGGGACTTGAGCATCTGCTTGTTCCTATGAGATTCCTGAACCACCTTGAGGAGATCAAACTTTATTATTTCCTAGAACTCCTGAAAGAACTCAATCGGAAACCCATCCGGGCCAGGAGCCTTACCTTTTTTCAAATTAAACACCACTTTCTCTAATTTGGGAAGAAAAATAGGGCCTAAGAGAGCCCCATTCATCTCAGCAGAGACCAAGTGGGGAATACAATCCAAGATAGCCCTCTCCTCAGCCCTAGCGGCAAGATCCTCCCTGGAAAATAGGTTTGAAAAATAGTTGACTGCTTCCTTGGAAATATCAACACAGGAAGAGAGTTGAGCCCCCTCAGGTGATACAAGAGAGGAGATAGAAATCCCCTGCCTCCTAGCCTTAACCGAATTATGAAAGAATGCAGTGTTCCTATCTCCCTCCTGAAGCCAATCAACACGATATTTCTGCTTCCACAAGATCTCCTCACGAAGCTCCCACTCTTCTAAACCCTTCAAAGCCAAGGAATTTGCTTTACTCAACTCAAAGGTCAACCCTTGGTCTCGAATTTGACGAGTGGCATTATCCAGCTTGGACTGAGCAGCCATCTTTTGAGCATGTAGTTTCCCAAAACATTGTTTATTCTATCTCTTAAGCCTATACTTCACATGTTGAAGCCTTTTACTGAAAGTGAACATGGTCATCCCATGGGAAGGCATCCCCTCATACCACCAATCCCTCATAAGATCATGCAGGGACCGATCTCTTAACCACATCAACTGAAATTTGAAAGAAGGATTTTTGGTGACTCCATAAGCGGTGACAGAGAGCTTGATAGGCCAGTGATCAAAGCCCCTCCAATCAAGAATTTTAGAACTAGTGAGCAACCTACTATTCATCCAATAGTAGGAAACCAAAAATCTATCAAGCCTTTTAGAGATAGCCTTAGCACCACATCTCCTATTGTTCCATGTAAAGACACCATTGGTAGGTTTCACATCAATGAGATTCAAGGAAGCAATCAAATCCCTAAGCAAATTAGCAGAAGGATCAAGCCTGGCTAGCCCACCGCATTTTTCATCCAAACAAGTAACAACATTAAAATCACTAGCCATAATCCATGGGAGAAATGGGTCCAGGGCCCGAATGAATCTGATGTGAGCCCAGAGATTTGACTTACCTGAAAGATCAGTAGGAGCATAAATATTGGATAAAAGAAACCTCTCTCCAGTCTCAAAACTAGAGACAACCAGAGAAATGGAAGACCGACTAGAAATCCACCATAAGGGGAGAATTTTCCTCTGGTTCCAGAAGGAAGCCAACCCCCCTGAACTGTTCAGAGCACCTCCCCCCTACCAATTTCCCTGGGGTCAGATATGCGAAGCACAATTATCCAAACCATCCACTGTAAGCTTAGTTTCCTGAATAAAGACCACATCAAGAGACTGAGATTCAATTAGTCTTCGAACAACCTTTTATCTAGGGATGTTGTTCAACCCCCTTACATTCCATGATAAAACAATCATTTATGGGGGTGGGAGAAGTGGGAATCAATGGGTTTCATAGACCCATACTCAACCAAAGTATCACCAATAATCTTGACCTTCTCTTGATTAGTCTTCCTTCCACTCCTTGACGGTTTATCAAGCGGCCCCTTTTTAAATGATTTCTAATGTAAACCTAGACCAGGAGGAGCTTTGTTTCCCTTCATAGAATCTGAGGCCCCCTTAGGAGTAGGAGGATCCAAAGCCACCACTGCAGAACTCATCGGAGCCTGTGACCCCTGAAGATCCCTGATATCCTGAACCTGGGAAGGAAAATCCATAGCCAATTGTACAAACTGATGGTCCTCTGGAGATAAAATCTGATCCTCTTTCTTTGCATCCTCATCCTGAACCTCATGCACTTCTTTCTTGGCCCCAAAAATAGAAGAAAGGATCTTCACTACTATATAGCTTACGACTATTTCAAGGAGATGGCAATTTGAAAATAGGTTACTTGAATCATTTTTTTTATTATCAAAGAGGGTTTGGTAACAATAGGATCAAAGCAAAGATAAAAAAAATGTAGAAAGTTAATGACACCCGAAGAAATTCAAGCAAATAAAGAAATGGAGGCAAAAAGACAAGGGGGTAGAAGAAAAAGGATTTGTCAAATGAAAAATTTGGAAGCATCTAGTTCCATGAATGTTGAAGAGGAAACCATGAATGATGAAATGAATGTAGATGATGCAAATGTGGAGATGGTGAATATGGAAGAAAATGCAATTATGGAGACAAACCCAACTATGCCTTCAACTTCAACTTTGAATGATATGGAAATAGCACCTATGCAAACAACTTCAGGTATGTCTTCAAATCCACCTCCCAATGATATATAAAATGCACCTATTCAAACAATCCATCTAGGTATATTTTCAACCCAAGTCTTAATAATATTGATCTTAGTTATTTAGAGGAAGTTGGATACACCATTGATAGTATCAATTATAATTTTAGTGTTGAAACAATGCAAAAATAAAAAAATGATGAAATGTCTTATGAGAATGCAAATGAGAATGAAATCCTTCATATTGATGAAAATGAGAATGAAATCCCTTTTACTTTTGAAAATGAAAATGAAACCCCTTGCATGAATGAAAATGAAACCCCTTGTATGGATGAAGATGAAAATGTTTTTTTTTCACAATTGAAAAAGATGTACTAGATAACCTTTGTGGTAAAGTTTCTTGGAGACAAATTAGAACTTATGGAAATAGAATATATAAAATGTTTTTTATAGAAAGAAATTAGGATTCCAATGTCAATTCATGGTGCAATTGATGACAATGTTGAAAATGAGAAATGTGATGAAAAAATTAGGTATTTTTGTAAAACCAAAAAATAAAAATGATCTAGTAGAACAAGTCATAACTAGTGTTGCTAATGTTATTGATTGTATAGGTAAGAAATGTTGATCTAAAGATAAGAATGCAGCTCGTCGTGCAATAACAACTTCTCTAGTTAATAAAGCAACTTCAAATGAACTTGAATGTTGAGTAAGATTAGTAAATGTATAAAAGTAATCCTAAACTTTGATACAAGAGCTACCAAAAGAAGAGAAAAAGTATTGAATTCCAGGATCCATAATTAATCAATGTTGGAGTTTTAGTGGTAGACTTCCAAGATCAGACATGAAATTAACTAATGAAATTAAATCTTTAATCGAAAAATTTTGGTATGATAATACAAGAGTATCACCTAACATTAGAGATGTCTTAAAATTAAGGGTGGGTTCCAAAATTTGTGAACCTCATCCAAAGCATCTCTTAGATATGACTCAAACCGAATTATATGAAAAATTAGATGTTTCCAATGTTACCATTGAATATTAGCATAAGTCAAAGATCATTTGAACATGATAATACAAGAGTATCACCTAACATTAGATATGTCTTAAAATTAAGGGTGGGTTCCAAAATTTGTGAACCTCATCCAAAGCATCTCTTAGATATGACTCAAACTGAATTATATAAAAAAAAATTAGATGCTTCAATCTTACCATTGAATATTAGCATAAGTCAAAGATCATTCGAAAAGTGTAAACCTTTTTATGTTAGAATTAATAAGCAATGAATCTCTTCTTGTTGTAAGACTCATGTACAATTTCATTATTATTATGATATATTTCGATATATATGATGCACTTTGCATGCTAACTAAATTATGTAGGACATTTGTGGTAGATAATATACCTGAAAATAATCAAAGATTTTATAAAGTGTTTGTTTTGTGAACCCTCTAATGGAAATTTATTTTATTTAAAAACATGTATTTCTGGAGAATGTGATAGATGTGGTAACTTTTCATTAGTAGGAGAATGTATGCATGAAAGTAGTTTAGATGAATTTGGACAACAATTAGTGGATGTAAAAAAAATTAAAAATGTTGATTATTCTTTAAAAGATGGAAAAACTGGAAAACGTTGTGAGTTAATTGTGGAAAAATTTAGTGTTGCATGCATTTATTAAAGAATTTAAAGATAATATTGTACCTAAATATGTTAAACACTCTCAATATGCTCCTTGGCTTGATAATCAATTTCATTTATGTAAAAATACATTCCCAATTGGAACTATATTATTAGTTGTTGATTTTGCTAAAAATTATACTCATGCTCCACAAGAAGAAATTCAATCACAATATTATAATTCAGTGCAAGTAGAAATATATTCCTGCTCTATTGTTTATAGACATGCAGAAGATAGTACAGAAGATAATAGAAATTTTTTGAGAGAGTACCATTTTTATGTAAGTGATAATTGATTACATTCATCTAAGTTTGTACAATATTGTTTTGATATATTTTATAAAAATTTAAAAGAGAGAGGAATTCAAATGCTAGAACATCTCATATGGTCAGATAATTGCACGAGTAAATAAAAAAATGCTAGAATGTTTTATTGGCTATGTAGAGTTCATAAGGAAAATAATATCCAACACATATGGAGTTTTTTTGAAGCTGGTCATGGTAAGGGAGAACACGATGGAGCAGGTGCATGTGTAAAAAGAGCTCTTGCTAGAGAGTAACTAAAATTTGAGGATGCTACAAAATTTAGAAATGCACGTGCAATTGTAGATTGGTGCAATACCAAATTATCTACAAGAACAAGTGAGAAATCAATAATTTGACACTTTAAAAAAAAAAAAGATGGGGTAAAAAACTTTATTAATAATTAGAGAAAGCATTATAGTACATCAATAGGCCAAAGCCCAAGAATCACAAGATACAAGAAACAACATCATTTGACACCATTAGCATTTCCATCTTCAACAAGAATCCCCTCCAAGTCGAGGCAGAGCTCAGGAGAATCCTGCCCCAACTCATCAATTTTCCAACCATCTAGATGCTCAAAAGCCCACCTAGCCAAACAATCGTCATTTATTCACCCCTTAATGTGGATCTAAGGACACTCATATCCATCAAGTAACTAAATTGCAAAATTTGCTGAACCACTCTAGCCAATTGCCAATGAATACCATAAAAATTTCAATCCTTTAGCAAATGTATCATGACTTGCGAATCAGATTCACAAATAACCTTGTGCCAACCCAAAGCAAACACCTGCTCAAAAGCATAAAGGATGGCCAACCCTTCCATAAGATTAATGACTTGCACTCCCTCATGAACATAAAAGAAGAAGACAGTCGATCCCCTACAGTCTTTGCCAATCCCACCAACCCTAGCCGACCTAGGATTGCCTCTAGAAGAACCATCGGTGTTGATCTTCAAAATGCCAGCCGGGGGGGGCATCCATCTACCCATCCTATGAACCTTTTTCCGCAGGTGCCAACTTTTCCTAAGGTGGGCAAAAGCGAAAGAAGATCCTTGAATCCCCAATCTATCCACCACCTCAGCTTCCCCTTTCTCTAAGGGAAAGACAACATCACACTTAGCAGCCATCGTTTCCTGAATTATACCCATAACTCTTTGCCAAACTTGCTAAACAACCATCTTATCACCCTGAAATATTATACGATTTCGCTCTAACCAAATCTGCAACAGGATGAAAGTAGGCCCCACATACCAAAAATCCTATAGAAAGGAAGCCACAGAAGGAGGCCTACATAGACTACTCCAAAAGTCAATCAAAGAGGAGGCATGAACACAAGAGCATTTCCACACTCCCTACCAAAAGTGCCATAGCTGCAAAGAAAAGGAACAACGAAAGAAAAAATGAGTAGACTCCTCCTCCCCTCCCCCATAGAGAACAAAAACAGAGGGACCTTGAAATCCCTGCTTCTGAATGTTATCCCACATCAAACATCTATTCCAAGCCAAATTCCAAACAAAATAGTTACACTTTGGCTAGGAAAATTTATTCCACACTTTCTTCCACCAGGAAACCTCCCCCCCTCCATCCTTCAGGATAACAACACCTGATACCTAGAAGCAACATAAAAGACCCCCCTCAGGTTAGGAGACCAAGACAAAACATCCCCATCCTAGAGGGAGCTGCAATGCCTACTAGAGAGGATATTGTGGAGCTCCACACATTCTTCATTTAATCCAACATCTGGCCATTCATTAGGGCACTTCCATCTCGCCATCACCAACTAATCTTGAACATAAAAGGCCATAAAATCTCTCACCCTAGAACAACCAATAGCAAGAAACCTCTGGCACAGAGTCATTAGATTAGGGAACTGAGAAATAATGGGAGGAAAACCATGCCAAGAATCAGACCAAAAGTAGGCCATCGTCCCCTTTCTACAAATCCAAAAAAGGCCTTCCTTAACAAGCGTCACACCTTTCTTAAGCATACTCCAAATCATCGAGCCTCTCCCCTCAAGGGGATATCAAGGAATATCCTGCCGAGCAACACTGAGAAAGTATTTGTGTGATAGAATCCTGGCCCAGATCTGATCCTACTCCACACACCATCGCCAATACAGTTTAGTCGCCAAATCCTCCCTAGACCAGGATGATTGCCTCAACCCAAGGCTGCCAAAATATCACGAGCTTCAAACAATATCCCAATTAACAAGGCTCCATTTTGAAGACAACAAGCTACCAGCTCAAAGAAACTTCCTGGCTAAAGAGTTTAAATCCTTAACAAATCCTAGTGGGGCCACCTGAAGCATACACCTGTAGATGGGGAGAGCCTGCACCACTGACCTGAGCAACTGAACCCAACCAACAAAGGACAACCGCCTATGGGTCCAATGACTAAATTTCACTTGGAATTTATCCAAAATATTTTTCCAAGAAGCCCTAGGCATCCTACCAACAGAGATAGGAATACCAAGATAAGTCAAAGGAGGAACCCCAATTTGAAATCTCAAGATATGGGAAATCCTCTGCTGAATGGGCACCGGGGTGTTAAAGAAGAAGATGGAAGACTTATCTTCATTAACCCATTCACCCGATGCAACAAGATACACATCCAACACCTTGCACAAAGTTGAAGCTTCATGAATAGTAGCCATGCCCATCAAAGTCGTGTCATCCACAAACTATAAATGAGACTACAGAGGAAAATTGCCTCCCCACCTCCACCCCTGAATGAGACCCAAATCAATGTTCCTTCTTACCAACTACCCCAAACCCTCCACAGGAAGAATAAACAAATACAGAGAAAGGGGATCTCCCTGCCGCAAACCACGATATGCTCCAACAAGCTCAGAATGCTCACCATTAATCAACATAGAAAAGGAAACCGAGGTAGCACAACTCATAACCCACTGAATCCAATCATTTCCAAAACCAAAATCCCTAAGCATCTGCTCAAGGAAAGACCACCAGACTCTGTCATAAGCCTTAGCCATATCCAACTTGATAAACATCACCTTATCCTTGGAGCTAGCCATTGAGTGAATGGTTTCCGATGCAATAATGACCCCATCCAAAATTTTCCTACCCTCCACAAAACCACCCTATTTCTCCGAGATCAACATTCTCAACCACTTTTTTAATCTATCAACAATCAATTTGGAAATAATTTTGTAAATCACATTGCACTAGGAAATAGGCCTAAATTGACTTAACCTATCCACCCCATCATTGGGGATGAGAGCAAGGAAAGTAGCATTCAAAGCCTGTAACATATGCGTGTTCTTTTGACTCTTGAACAACCACCAATAAGTCCAACTTAATAATATCCCAGAATTCCTAAAAGAACTCAATCGGGAAACTATCAGGTCTGGGAGCCTTCCCTTTCTTCATCTGGAACATAGTCACCTCCACTTCTTCCAAAGAAATGTCACCCATAAGATGCTCATTCATTTGCCTTGTGACCAAAGAAGGAATACAAGAAAGAACCTGAACCTCCTTGCGCATCCTCCCTGAATAAAGATTCAAAATACTGCATAGTTTCATTCAAGATTTCTTGATAAGAGGAGAGTTTCTCACCTCTATCATTAACCAAAATCAAAATAGAATTACCTTGTCTCCTTGCTTTCATTGAATTAAAGAAGAAAGCAATATTTTTATCTCCTTCCTGGAGCCACTCAATTCTGGCCTTCTGTTTCCAAAAGACTTCCTCTCTCAATTCACACTCCTCCAGCCTCTTTAGAGCCCTAGCCTCATCTTGGAGCAAGCCATCCGTCACTCCCTCCTCCTTGGTCACCCTTGTGATGACATCCAAATCAGCCTGAGCACAAGCCTTTGCATGGAAAATGTTTCCAAAGTACTATTTATTCCAACATTTTAGCTGATATTTGGTGAATTGAAGCAATTTAGCAAAAGTATACATTGTCGTACCATATGCTAGTCTACCCACCTTCCATCAATCAACCATATGGACATGCAAAGATGGGTCCCATAACCACATGATCTGAGCTTGATAGGCTAATGATCCAAGCCCCTCCAATCAAGGATTTTTGAGCAAGAAGACCACAAAACACCAATCTAGTAGCAGGAAACCAGGAAGCGATCCAACCTTTCAGCAATGCAATTATCCCTTGTCCTCTGATTGTTCCAAGTAAATCAGCCATTACTAGGTTTGATGTCAACCAGATTCAAAGCTGATATGTTGTCCTGAAGAAGTAACGCAGAGGGTTCCAAACTTGCATTACCTCCCCTCTTCTCAGCCAGCTCAACAATGGCATTGCAATCACCAGCCAGGATCCATGGATGAAGAGGAGCCATGCTATGCACATACCTGATATGGGACTATAGAAGCTGCTTGCCAAGAAAATCTACAGGTGCATAAATATTTGAGAAAAGAACATACTCTCCCCTTTCAAGCCAAGAAGCCACCATAGAGATGATAGACTTAAAGGACATCCACCAAAGAGGGCGAATCTTCTAAGGGTTCCACAAACAAGCTACACCCCCAAACAATCCAAGGGCACCAACGCACTGACACTCATCATTCCCCCATAGCTTGGGCATCATACCTACCATACACTCAACTGAAACCTTAGTCTTATGTAGGAAAATAACATCAGGAGCATTATTTCTAATCAAATCACAAACAACTTTTTGTCGAGGGCCATTGTTCAAGCCCCT